>UELX01005519.1:0-13473 GCA_900480035.1 Eupelmus urozonus | reverse complement strand
AAGAAGTTTAGTTTGGATTACACAAAATAACCTATCAACAAATTACGAGGCGCGCGTAGCGCGCTTATCCTCTAGTAATAATTAATAGTCCATTACATAAAAATCCCATTCGTTTGGCGATCTTAATCGAAATTGCGAGATGCCTCAAACTTGACTCGATCGATAGCTTGAGAAAGAGAAGTTTAGTATAGGTTACGATATAACCTTTCAACAAATTACGAAGCATGCGTATAGCGCGCTTATCCTCTAGTAACACTTAACGTGAACTGTATGTAAATGAACTCGATGTTTGCAAGCGAATGTTACTGTAGACTCGATGACACCGAACAAACTAGTTTGTAATATACTGATGTAAGGCAAAGAAATATATCGACAGTTAGCGGTATGTTTTCTAAAAAGTTCCTTCCAGTATGTTCCGTAAATGTTTATCCATATTCTGAGTAAATAGGGTTAAGAGAAGCACTTTCCATTCATTTGTGTGTACGTGTATGAGGTGTTATGTCAAAGAGAGCTCTCAACAACTAATGAAATGACATTAAAAGTGGATAAATAAAAAAGTATTTTCAGGAAATAATTTATTTTTTATATATTTTAAAAGTCTAGTCAGTAAAATTAAATGGTGCTACAATATGAAACGTAATTATAATTAAAATAGATTATCCTATAGAAAAATTGACATCGGTTAAAAAGTTAAATTGAAATTTCGAAAAGAAGAACCAAATAAATAAAGTCCAATTGATAAATATTGCATCGGCTAAATTTATAATAATGGGATCATTTAAAAAAATATACTCTATAGTAATAATAGATTTTCGAATACTTTTTCTTGAGAAACGCTTTTTCAAGCTTTCTAAATCCATCCACCCTACAAAATCGATATTTATCAAGCAAAATAACGCCTACAACGCCCACAAATCGTTTGCTTATTCAGCGACGCGGAAATCTAGCCTCTTAAAAAGAGAGGGAAAATCAAAGGAGCCATATACCACCAGCCAAACCCCATTAATAAAGCTTCCACCCTCGTATCCTTTCCATTTCACGTCCAAATGAGTGTAAAAATGCCAAGCAAGAAGAACTCGAAAATGTTCTTCAGCGCCAGAGTGGGAGAGCAGATTCTACGGACTTTTCCTAGAAAATTCCTCTTAGAGAAACGGAAGCGCGTAAACAGGCGGCCGAAAAAATCGCCGGCGGCGCACGTTTTAAATAATAGAAGGAGTCGGCGCTGCCCGCTGCGAGCGTTCCAGTATACAGAATTCTCTTTCGACGCCCTCCTTTATGCCGGATTGTGCCGTGAGATAGTCGCCGTTTTTTTTTTTTTTTTTTTCTAGAGTTAGAACGTACGCATTTCTTCTGCTTTTTTAAAAAGCTCTCTTGTTTCACTGAAAGTGGCTGTCTTTTTTCGGAAAATCGGACAACTCGCGCATTTTATAGTTTCAAGGGTGTGAACGCGCGAATTGTCTGCTTTTTCGACGAGTTTCTTTTAGTTTTCTTTTTACGTTTGTACTTGCATTTTTTCGTTTTTGTTTTAAAGGGTGTTTTAGGAGGAAATAGCGTGAGGTAAGTACATGTTTCTTACCGAATTAAAGTGGATAAGATTGCGCGAGTTTTGTTTCATGTTTATTTGTTTTTAAAGTGGCTCCGGCGATTTTGCAAAGTCTATAAGGTATAAAAAATAAAATTATTTTTTCAAGTTCCAAATTTTAATCTTATTTTTTTTTGTAACTGATAATAAAAACATTGTTAAAAGTTAAATTTGTAATGTACTTTTTTGTGAAGAAAATAACATTTTTATTTTTTATTTTATGAAAACTTGTGATATTTTCATAATTTAATCAGTGATCGTGGCATTTTAGTTTTAGATCCTACTTAATTATAATGTGAGATTGCTGGTAAAATAAAAATATAACTTGATGAAAACCTGGAATTAAAATGTTTGTATATGTTAATTATATTGTATATATTGGTGTATACTTTTTCTTTAAATATTACACTTTATAATAAGTACAATCGAAAAGATACTTTAGTACTTTAATTTGTTAGTTACATAAAATAAAATTTTATTCATCCCCGAGGGGTTCATCATAAATATAACCCGTGTTGCCTGGGCCACCTTAAAGTAGCATTAAAATTTCGAATTTTTAATACATTTTATTGAACCAAATTTCGTTATTTATTATAATAACAACCTAGATATTGACCTATTTTCATCAAAATTACATAACAACTCTATATTCCAGCTTATCGAAAACACCACAAATCTTTCTCCGTTAATGTACTCGGTTATCAAAAAAGAAGATAGCCTTCAAAATACTCCGCTTATCTCGAAGGAAAAGGAAGAAACATGGGCGCTCTCGCGCACACCACCATACAAATAATAGATATAAACTCCGTTCCGGCGAACGAACGGACGTGCGCGCGTGCGTTTTGGCTGGCGATGATTGGGTGGCTCGTTAAAAAAGTTAAGAGGCGGATACAAATAAAAGGGGGTGGCGGCGCAAATTGCCGCCTCCGCACCACCACCGCGCGGAGAAACGGCGCTCATGAAAAAGCGATGACCCTTCGTTTCGGACGTGCGCAGCGAGGAGGAAGAAAAATACGTGAGCCCTCGAAAATATTACGGGAGCAGAGCCGCAGAGGTAATAGTGCGGAATTTAGTTTTTTTTTTACTGCTTGGGCTACGTGAGAATTTCGTGCGTTTTGTGTTTGTTGGTAAATTTTCCGAAAAAAATGCAAATGCCTTTGAATTTTGGCTTACTGCCAAAGCATATTTTTTCATTTTGCACTTTTGACCTGAAAGAGGAACGGATACTATCGTGATCGTCAAAGGAGCCCTTTGAATTAATTATTTCGTACTTTTAGTTCGTTAATAATTTCATGATAATGAGTTTGACATTGAGATTAATTGGGCGTCTCAAAGTAAAAATTTTGAGAAAACGAAAATTAGTCGACCTTTACATACGCTACTTATGACAATGGCCAAATTGAGTCATTGAATAATTAGCAAATTAATTGAATTATTAACAGATCGAAAAATAGATTTTCATACAATGCCTGTTTAATTCACAATCATATAAGTTAATTTCAAATGTTCATTATCTTGATTTACTATATGAAAAAACCACAAGCATTCAATTAGATAGTTATGGTTGAATTCAATTAAATATAGTTGAAAATGAAATTTATCTTCCACGAGTTGCATTTTATCATTACGTTTTTATAAATTTCATCTTTAAAATTCATTTTTTGTAGGAGGAGAAGCATTTCTATTTATTCGAGAATTACGCTGAGAGTACAGTATTTACATTTTCGTCTTGCCATAACCGACGCATTCTACTTAAATTATACGAATTTCTACCCGAGAAGCAATTCACTTTTCGCAACTTTCCCCACAAATAATAATAAGCTCGGTTTCTTATCCCTCAATATGCACTGATGGCGTAGCTTACATTTCAATCTACAATAAATACAAAATTTTCCAGTGTAAAGAAAAATTCAATTATCTTCGCGGTAAATAAGAAAACTTTCCTAAACTCCCTCAATCCCCGTCAAAGCTGCATATCGGGGAATCCTATATTCTCACACACGCACACCTGTTCCGAATCACAAAGTCGCAGCGCACCGTCTTCTCGCGCGCTCTCAAATCCGCGTTGAAATCGCGTGAAAAGCGCGAAGCAGCAGCGACTTCTGTATCCATGCCAAAACTCTTCCTTCAACATACAGGCGAAAGGGGGAGGGGGGCAGGAGAGGGGGCATAAAAAGCACGAAGAGAAGTCAGTGCGCGCTTCCTGAGGGGGTTGCTTTGCACATACCGAAAACACGACGTCGAACACTCACCTAGAGGTGCGTATCGATCGGTTGCGTGAGAGAGCAAGAACGGAGAGAGAGCTGCTACAGAAGCAGCAGCAGCGGCTCAACAACTTCTCTTCTTCTCTCCTGTCGATCCGTCGTCGTCTCTCTCTTTCTCTCTTCCTCCCTCTATCTCTCTCTCTCTCTCTCTTTTTCTCTCTCGAGGTTCGAGTGCGCTCGCACAAATACCTCGGCAAGCTCCGCGGCTTCTTCACTCTCACTGAACTCAAGCCGAAAAAACTCTCACAGTGTGCGAGTTCTCAAGCCTTTCGCGCACGCACCAACAAAAAAAGCACTCTATCGGCCTCACTGTGATCAGAACGCGCGCGCACTCCTATATTTAGACTACACACGGGGGCGGCCGAACGACAACAAACGCAACAACTCGCTGGGCTCTCAGCTATAATCCATGTGGAGGGATGAGCTACACGGTCCGCGCCAAGAGCAACACATATCACCTCTTTCTCTCTTTCTCTCTCTCTCTCCCGTTCGCTCTTGAGTACACAGGCGCTCGCACTACGAGTGGAGCAAGGATGTAGAGAGCCGGCGGCGAGGACGAGCTCGTGTATATCCTCGAGCGTCCGACGACGGAAATCAACGCACTGGCCGTACGTCAGCTCGCTCGGCTCGCGCTTCCCACCTACTTGCCGCCGCCGCCGCCGCTCCCTCTCTCTCTCTCTCTCTCTCTCTCTCGCTCTTTTTCTCTCTCTCTCTCCGTCTCTCTCCGCGCGAGTCTCCAGCGCGCACTCCCCCTTCTCCCACCACTGCGCCGCCGCTACGAGAGGCTATATCCTCGCTCGCTGTGTAGGTAAGCGTATACGTGTAGACGTCCTAGCGCCCCTCTCCTCTGCCCTGACGTACCCTGTCTGTTTCTACTTATAGGTACAGAATTGTCCAGATCGGCTGAAAGTACGCGGACCTTCGCTATTGGAATTTTTTTGATGGAGGATAATGACGTTGGCTTCGGAATGATCGGTTAATTAACTGTTGAGAGATCCAAAATTTTATAATTTTTGAAAATTTATTGGTGATGTGTTGTGGTGGTTTCAAAAAAGATGTGAATGTAAATAAACCACGATAAATATTCAAGAGTTACCTGCATGAATTGAATAAGAGTTATTGTAAATTTTAAACTAACAATGAAAAACAATAAAAGTAAAAAAGAATATACTTTATCAGTTTGTTTTTATTGCTATAAATTTTACATTCAAAATTATTGTGTACCTTTCATAAAAATATTATTTAAAAATATCATATAAAATATTTTTATTTGAAATAATACCAATTTCATTTCATTTCTTCTATAAATTACTTCATTATTTTATAGAAAAAAATTTTTATGTTATAAGTTTTTTGGTTATATACGTTTTCAGAATATTACAGAATAAATGGATTATCCTTCTTTTTTAAGTGTAAAGCAATATTACTATTTGTTTGATTAGAATATTTTTATATTTATATTTTTATCCAGCTGGTTAAGAAACTAAAATTTTTGGTAACTTTTGTAAAAATCAGAACTTTCGGAATTTTATTTCGATGCACAATTCTCAATTCGTATGAAGTCTGAAAGTAAACATTTTTATATTGATTTTTCGAAATCGAAACAATTTTATTCTTCATTCTTCAAGAATGTTAGAAAAAAATTTGATTCATTGCTTGAATATCTAATGAGAAAAATATTTTAATAACACAAAACAGCTTATTGTATGCAATACGTCATTATGCAACTAAACATTTTTAAGCTGAAATTTCTTCAATTCACTAACGTTACATTTATCTTCATACATATAAATTTTGTAACTTTAAAATAATTGTAATGAATTGTGGTGATTTTTATGTATCAACTTAATACAGTTTCCTGTATTTGTTTCAATAAGTGTAGTGTTGAAAACTGTATTGCTGCAATAATTTAAATGAAGATAATCTAAAAGAATTTCAGATTATAATAATGACTAATAACGTAAAGAAATTATAAAACTATATTACTTATAATTATAAATTATTTTTATTAGATTAGTGAAGGTACACCGTACTTTCAATGTTAAATAAACACAGTTTAGCTCATTTATAGGATCTTTCCATTCCACTTCATGAATTTTTGTTGGTACGTGAGAAGATTTCATAAAGTCTAAATAAAGCCTCGTTTACTTTTTTTTACGATTTATTGTTCATATTCTCAGCAGTTGGAAAGTGAAAACTTCAGATAAACTATTAAATTAAATAATATATTTAATACCTACATGCTAGTAAAGTTGAATTTATCACCATTACATCACTTTTAAGCTGGCAGTTTTGGAATTTCTCATGTAATACCGCTGTCTCGCGGGACTTGTCTGTTTCCACTTGTTCGTGAATTTTTGCTCTACGTGACTAAAATTTTACGCAGATAACAGTGATTCTTTTCTCTTCCAGATTTAATAGATTGAGATCTTATGGATATTAACTAAACAGGCAAACGTGATTGTACTGTATTTTGTGATAAATGGTATCTAGTTCAAAAGTAAAATTGTTACACAATTATAATTTTACGTCTTTTTAGTGAAAAGAAATTTAGTGAAATTTAAATGAAATTTGATGTCATTACTTTTAATCCAAAATATATTATGACCTGAGTCAAAATTAATATGAATTCTGATACATAGATCAAAGAGAGATTGATATTTTATTATTAAATTTTATTATTGATGCTATATATTGTGTTAAAAACTATGAATTTTCTTATTTTTTCTTTTAAGATTTAAACTATAAGTATAACTTACATACTTCCATAAAATATAATAAATTTGGCGAGAATATTTTTTAATATCAAATATAGCAAAAATAATTCATAAATTTATTCTAATTTAATTGAAGTTTACAGTGTGCTGAGCATACTGTAGAGTAATTCATTGTTAATATCAGCAATATTTTTTAAAAAATTATTTGTGCATTTAACTCATGAAATATTATAATAATTATATTTCATAATTGAGCTGAACCAAATAAAAAAAATTTCACAAAAAATCACAAAAATAAAAGGAAATATACTCTTTACATGAAATCTACTAATTAAAAGAATGTAAAGAATAATATCAAAGTATAATTTTATATCAATCAAAACCGAATTTTTACAACGATATACCAAACATTCATAAACGTACAACGTCACTTAGCCAAAATAAATTGATAGTAAAGCAAAAAATTCCTTTCGACGTGCGCACGGGTCTATATTATACTCAGCTAGCGTAACTATGGGGGCGCGACAAGGAAGAATGAAAAACGTGACGACGACGCTGAGTTGCTTCATCAACAGCGCTTTCTTCTTTTCGCATATAACGGGTGGGCCTAGGTACGTTGCACCTGCGCACGAGCTAGCACTCGAACTATCGTAGCGCACGTTACAAATATTGTCGGGAATTCAATCCACGATTCTTCGGCAGTGAATAGTTCATGAGGCACGTCTTCACCGTATATATTTGGAAAGGGCGAGTGCTAGACGGCAAACTCCATAGTAATTTTGCAGAGTATTCGGTGCTGCTTGGATACAACTATTTTTAAATTTATTGTTAAAGATTCTAAAGTAACTTATTTAGTTACTGAAAACAGTAAGTCTTAAATTTTAAAAATTTTTTAAACGACCTAATATTTTTAAAAAATTACTAGAATAAGTTTTCATAAGCACTGCCAATCAAACGAGCTCGTGCTTTTTGACAAAACAACATAATCTGCAAATGTAGCAGAAAAACTTAATATAAATTAATATTTATATATAATAGAGAATATTAAATTCATAAGGTTTTGAATAATAATCTTTTAAAAAAATATTAAAGTAAGCAATTTAAAACTATTAAGCTCAATTTATTATTATGTCGGATTAGAACAGTGTAACATATGAAGATAACTCGGATTATCGCAGGTGTTAATGTTTCAAAATAAAAATATTTATTCATTTATTTTAATTTATTTCATTATTTCCTACATTTAAGGAATCTTAAAATAACTTAAACAAATAGAAATAATACATTCAAAGAAAAATAAAACATAGTATAGTAAATTAACTATTATATAAATTTTCGGTTAACTAAACAGTAAAAAAAAATACTTCCATAAATTATTTTTAGAAAGGTTCTCTTATTTTTATAAAAAAGAACCATATTTTTAATATTTATAATAACCTTTAATAATAAATGAAAATATCCCTTCAATTGCGTTTAATTTGAACAAATATCAGCATTTTAATAAGGAATTCATTGGTTCCAAATTGTATTTTAATTAAACATCAATTAAAATTGTTACCTGGAGAAAATTGAGGTGGTATTTTGAAAAACTTTGGATTCTTTCAAATTGAAATTGAAGCTCGTAATTGAAATTGATTTTACATATGAAAACATTTCAAAATATTATCAAATCTTTAATTATTATTAAACTTTGCTAAAAAGTTTTTTCGAAGATTAATTAAAAAGTAAATATTTATTTTATTATATCTCGTAAAGGACCGTTCTGATTAATAAAATAGAATCATCCAATGCGATGCACACTTAATCTTTTATAATTCATGAAAATCATTTAAAATCATTTAAATACAAAATTTCACCACTAGTTTAATTATAATATTAATTATAACTATCTGCTTTATTTTATGTAAAGACCACTAAAACTTTGAACGTTTTCTATTAAAACAGAAAATAGTTTTTTTACTGTCGTGTAGGGCGTGATCTGCCCGCAAATTCTGGCCTTTATTATGCCTCTTAAAATCTATGCTTTACTCTTTATTAGTAATTATTGGTTAAATACTTAATTAAGTTATTCTTTAATTAGTAAGTTAACGATTAAAACTTGTAATTAGTTCTGTAATTGTTAGATAAGAAAAAATTTTATCAAAAACTAAATTAAAAGCTTTACTATAATATTTTTGGAAGTGTTACAACAATTGTATTTAATCCGATTCTTGTAAAGAGAAAATGCGAAGGTAAGCTCGTTAATGAGATTGATAGGAAAATAACGAGGATACTTTAGTTTTATTACTACCATTAGTGATTCCCGAGAGTGATCATCCGAGACGTGAAGAAGTCGATTAGTATAATTTTTGCACAGCAAATATAACAATGAAAGCAGTCTTTAATGCTAATGACTCGAATTTTCCAACGTTGTTTGAAGCAAAATTTATGAAATTAAAAAGGGGAAACATTTTTCATTTATGAAATATTAATTTCCCTAAATGCAATGTACTGTTCAGTAGTATTTCAAGTGATTTGATATATCAATGATAAACTTTAAAATAGCATCACTCCTGGAGACTTTTTCATACTCCGTAACTCAGCTATAATAAATATACGAGCAAATGTAGTATAACTCTACCATAATCAATACTTCGCTTCCTTAATTACTATTGATACTTAAGCTTCAACAGTATGTCACTTTCACAATTATCATTCATTTGCATATTGAATATCATTTAACATTAGTTGTAACTTCACTTTATACTGTGACTGTGCCTAATGAAAAGTATAAACAAAAAACATCAATGTAAAATTCGTGCTGTATTATCAGTAAATATTACTGTGTATTCATGTATATTCTAAACTAATGATAAATAATGTGTATTTTTTATTTTGACAAAGACGTTTAACAATTTTTTTATTGAATGACTCGATAAAGGAATAGTTATTTATTTTACAGTTCAGCTTTCATCAATTTTCGTTCCCTCGTTAATTTAAAAAAATTGACTCGAATTTTTGTATTCACAACAATTATTTTACATCAAAATAAATTCCATACAACCCTCTTCTGTTTACTAGTTCCATTTCTATCTCATTCCAGCTTTGTACCCTATGCATTCTTCCTTCCTAATTTCTCTAATTCCCTCCCTCTTTCCCATTTACATCTTCCCATTTCCTCCCTTTTAATACCTCCTTCCCTTTTCTCTTTTCTTCTCTTCTTCACTCTCTCTTATTACAACTCGTCCCTACCTACAAATATCTCTTTCGTTCACCTCCTCTTCTTTTGCACGTCTCCCTGCGCCTCGCCCTTTTCTTTCTTTCTTTCCTCGCCCTAGAGTCATGCTGACCTCCTTTTCCCCATCTTTCTGCCTTTTATCTAAAAATGTCTCGCGTCAGTCCGACTCGCGCAGGGTCGAAGCGTTGGGCACGCTTCAACGAAAAACAAAAAGAATAGGAGGAATGTCGTTGACGAGCAGTTAGCATTCGCCTGCTTTCACTACCACTGCCGATGTGTACAAATAATCCCCCAAGGTGCTCGCCCGAGGAGGAAGCACAAGGTTGTTTTCCCTTGTTTTATGTATATCTTAAGATATGTATGTGCCTCGCTGTATACATCTAGCCTGACTAGCCACACACGAATGCTATCCTTTTATCGAGGAACGCATTACAGCTCTGACCTTACTTCGGTCGTATAAATTGCGCGCCAGGAGGGCCGAGCCCTTCCTCTCTCCTTTTCTCTCTTCCTCTTTCCTTTTGTCCCCCTCTCTTCATTCCTCGGTGTATCGTACAATTTACTTGGAGTTGTTTGGAGAAATCTATTTTTGTTTTTCTCTGATAGGAGAATTACTTGAGAAAAGAAATAAAGAAAAATGAAAAATGGACGGCTTTTAGATGAACATGTCAAAATTTAATTCATTTGGAAGGACTAAACTAATCTTTGATATCAAAGGATTGGTTTTATCAATGTTTTTATCCATTTTTGTTATATATAATTTGCTACACATTGAGAAGTTTAATATTTTAACAACTATCGTCCTTTTTCCATCGCGCGTAGGACAAATTACTATTTTCCTTGATCAAAAAAACTAAGATGAAATAGTAAGATCCCTTTTGTACCGTCAAGTCTTATGAATAAATAATAGCAGGAGCAGATACTTCCTTCTTTTCCTTCCAGCTATGTCTATTTTTCCCTGCTCGCAGGAAACAGAATAGTACGACTGGTGAATTATCTATGGGATTTTCAGATAATCGTAAATTATAGTAGTAGAAGGATAAAGTAGATAAATTATTTGCCTATAAAATCTAACAATCAAATAGTTTACGTTGTAAAGTGAAATAGATGTTTGCTATTATCTGATTAAAAGTTCATGTTGTTTAATCGTATTATATTTGTTAAAATTTAGCTTAGAAAAAAATTGTATTAATAATAATGACAAAATAAATCTAAAAAAAATATTGTCAAAAAATTTTCCACACCGTTGAATCTACCAAAACTTCACCTATCAATAATAAACCAAAATTTCCATCCAACCAGATTCACCATAATGAGCCCTTTTCATTAACTCCCTCTTTTTCGCCCCTACGGCAATTAAACTCGTCAATTCTATTTCGTGCAAACGCTCATTAACCAGCCGTAATAATTAACGAGCGGCGTCACTCACGAGCTTGAAGAACCCAAGCAGCGAAGTCAACGGCGGCTCTTTTTTGTCGTTACCTGCACAGCTGCACGAAAGCAACGCGTGCTCGTCGATCCGCGCGCCGCGGTGTAACTCTAAAGTGCGCGGACGTAAAATCGATGATGGGCGCGAGCGCATACGGATACCGATCACGTAAACCGATAGCATACGAGGGCGTAGCTTAAGCGCGAAGGTCGTCTCCGCCAAATGTGGCATCGAATGGGCTAGGTCAAAGCTCGAGAATAGCTGGCCCTATCTCTCGTATGTGCATTCCGATGCAGTGATTGTCAAACGAGATGGGACGTAGGGTTTGACGCTGAAAATAGAATAGTATGTAGGATTATATTGGTGTACGATGTGATGATAATTGAGGTGATTCTAAGTGACCGACAGAAATGAAGCCGCCCGTTCGCCCTTAATCATATACTTTCTTTAGTAAACTGTGATATTTTAACGGACGTTTTAGGTGAACCTTGTCGAAAATTTGTTAGTTAAATAAGATATTGGAAAATATGATATGATGATAGATGATACAAAAAACATTTATATTTCTCGTAGTCGATCTTACTTTTATAGAATTTTACGCTAAACCTTATTGAAAAAGTCATCGGTATCAATAATCATAAGACATCATCTGAAGACAAGTGTGAGGCCGAAGGATGATTGTGTTTTATTCATTAATTTAAAAACAAAAATAAGGATGTGAGTAATCAATTAATCGGCACATTTATACTCTATTTATATCTATATTCTATTTTCAGCTTCATTTTACATTTTAAAACAAAAAAGTCACGTCAAAAGTATTTTTGCATAAAACCTGATAAAATACACAACGCTGACAAATATTTTCCAAAACGATAGTTTTCTTAGTTAAAGCAACAGAAAGCTTTTCCTAGGCTTTAGCGTATCAAGTACTCGTGAATATCCATCATGAGGTTTCAATTATTGCATAATACACCAGGAGATATTGTTAGAGTGAAACCCAAGCATCCGGATGCATGAAACTTACAAGAACGCGAGTAATCAGTTAATCTATATAGTTAGTAGTTCAAATAGATGTATTCAATTTGTCACGAAAACTCCTTTATCAAATAGATTCTTGAATTGCGATTAGCCTACGGAAAACGGCAACTTTTTAGTTGGCGCTCGGGCTGAACGCGAATGCAAAAAGCTATGTGGCGGTATGCTGGATTTGTCGTATTTGCATTATCGAGCAGCAGTGGAGCTGTTTCTTTGCGCAAACGGTATCAAAAAGCTTGATTTTACCCGTGTATGAATAATTGGATTATGGTAATACATTGCGCGTTTGTAGAATATTTTATTCACGGTATTTATTTAAGTTTAAACTTCCGTTACAAGCAATATCTTGTGCAATTCTTTCAAATCAATTTCTTTCTTTCAAATAATTGTATCATTTCGTGACCCAAAAAATGTCAGTATAAAACTATCTTAAGAATATACAGCAAACCATATTCATAAACATTCAACCACTCTCAAACTGCTAGACTGCTAGGCTTGCTAGGCCAAAGCCCACAATTCGCGCAAGTAGTCTGACTCCACCGGCCAAAAAAAGATTCACTATTGACTTTCTTAATTTCTAGCGACGCCCAAAGAATAAATTCTCCCGCTAATGAAGCAATCGCTATTCACCGCATTACTTTCGCGCAAGGCCAAAATGAAAACATTTTCATATTAGTCGCCGGCTCCCATACAGCGGCGCGCATAACGCCAGCGCGAGAGGCGCATAATAACCGCGAATAATAATGAAAGGAGCGAAAAGAGCTTGCAGCGCGGCGGGCGCTGTTGCGCGCCCCTGAATCATAAAGCCATAAATAAATAAGTCGGAATGCATAAGCACGAACGCCCGTACGTGTTCACCGTAAGCAGCTATAAGCTTCCAGGCTGCCTCGTTTGTTGAGCGCGCGCGCGCGCGAGCTAGCCATCAATATTCGATGGAAAAGTAATGCGGATCTCTCGACGCGAGCGCGAGCGCGACTCTCCCGCAAAGCCGGATGCGCGTCGAGTCTGAGCACGTTCGACGTTTTTTTTTTGCCTTTTTATTTTCCTCGCTCTCCTGCCAGCGGGAGAATTTTTTTTATTCGCCGCATGCGGGTGCGCGCACGCGGAGCATTCCGCGCTCGACGAATGATTCAAAACCGAAGGAATATTGTGCGTGGGAGCCTGGTGAAATTCCGGAGGTGACTTTTTCGAGTGCGATTGCAAAGTGTCGGAGGGGGGGGGAAGAGAGCGAG
>UELX01005518.1:0-13474 GCA_900480035.1 Eupelmus urozonus | reverse complement strand
TATGCGTAAAATTGCACTTTTAAAAATATGCAAAATGTGTAAAGTGCAACTTTACGCATACTATATCATAAAATATACTTTAGGCCACTCTAATCACAAAATCGTAATTTTAAGATGATTTTTTGGCTCTCGTTGCATTAAATACGGTTCGATACAGGTGTGAAAGGTGATTTTTGCCTCGTGAGTGTTTTTCGCCCGAGTGAAGTGAGGGTTTTTAATTAACCACTTTCTACACTCGTACCGAAATATACTATTCTGATTTCGCTTTAATTCTACCTTTTATCAGTGTTTGTACCCAAAACTAAAAATGAAAATTAATCATTCGGAAAGAAATTAGCTTTATCGTTATGTCAATACGATAAATATTAGAAAAATAATTGTACACCCACAAATCCAACTCCTACATTCGGTCTCCAAGGTGGTGAGTTCGCGCCTTATCAGTTGATTATCGAACGCCGCCGACATATGGCCAGCTCTCATTTTATGGGATTATCATGCACTTGCTTTTAGCCGTATCCTCTAATGTCTCTCACCGCGTCGGCAAACAATGCGCTCAGCTTCGTGCGTAATAAAATATTCCGGACACTATCAAGCCGATGCAAATTGAGGATTACAATCACGTCCATCGTTTTGATTGAAAGTTTAAATACTGAAACGATACTGGGCATTAAGACCTTAGGAGCTATTCACGCTAAAGGTGAAAAAAGTGAAGGGAATAAGGGTGATTAAGGAATAAAAATAATTTATTTTCAAATAAAATTAAAATATATTTATCAATATTACACGTAATAAGTGAAACCGAGCATCGATAAATTAATTCAGTCTCGATCAATTTTCCAAGAAGTGTCAATTCCCTTTAACTCCCTAAAACACACCTATCCCAGCTCTCCTTTCTCAACACCTCGGCCGCAATCAAACTCAAACAATAGCGAGCCATAGAAAAACCCCAGGCGCGTGTCCATAAGCCACCTCTCGCTTCTGCGTATAGTCCAGCTCGCCAAGCTGCAGCAAGAAGAAGAAGAAGCAGTCAAAGAGACAGCACGCGCGGTCCGGACAAAAACCTCGCCAAAATCATCAATGTGTACATACCCGCCCAATTTTCGGGGAAAAAAAGCATCTCCCTCTCGTGCGCGATTGTGAAATTTTTTAAAGCGCTGTGTAATCAGGCCCGAAACCTCTAATCCCGTAACAAGCCGTGTGTGTGGAGGTAGAGAGTTGATCCACAGGCGCGCGCAGGCCGCAGAGCGGCACGCGTCGCTATATACCAGCATCACAACGGGGGTTGGTACTCTATACTCAGCAGAGAGCCGTAGAGTGGGGGTAGAACGGGGCGGATTTTCTCCGAGAGCTCGCGGCCGGAGATGATTACGGGGTAAGCGAGAGAGAGAGAGCGGCTTTCGTGCGTGTGTATATAGTGTGTCGCTGCAAGGGTGCTTTGCTACTGGTGGTGCTGGTGGTGGGGGTAGACACACACGCACAGGCGAGTGGAGAGAAGCACAACCCCAGAGGCGCGCTCGGGCTCTATATATGACGCTGCCCGGTAGCCGGCGGAGCACAGTCGAAATTTCGGCGCCGAGCGAGCTGGTACGCAGGCTCTACTTTGGACTCGTGTGTTTTTTTCGTTTTTTTTTTGAGTTTGGTTCGCCGGGAGTGTTGAAGTGAGGAGGAGACGTAGAGAGAAAAGGCTGCTTGGTTGAGAGGGATTGTTGAAAGTGAGGTTTGAGGGACGGTTTTTGACGGTGTGGAAGTGAACGGTGGTTAGAGAGGAGATTGAAGATTTTGGAATTATTTTTTACCAAAAGGTAGGTGGAGTTGTGGGAAATAGATGATTTTTAATTTATTGTCGAAGCGAATGCTCGGAAAAAATTTTGCTTGTTTCAAATAAATGGATAACACATGCATTTTACTAAAAAGTTATTTTTTTTTATATTGTGTTTAGACGCTTTATTTATTTGAATTTAAAAATTAATGAATTGAAAATCTACGTGTTTGACAAAAACTGAATCTGCTTATTTGGAAAAAGCAATTTTTTCAGTGCATTTTTCATGATGAAAATTAAATTAAATTTTAAAACAACTATACTAAAATATAATTAGGCATAATTTTTTTCTGTGATATCAACTTGATAATTTTATATTGACTATAAAATTAAAAAGCTATGAAATCTGAATACTCGTTTGAAGACCGCTAATATTTTTTATAGGAGAAATAAATTAAATAATTTTTTTTTCTTCAAACACCCAAATTTACCATAACCAATAAAGCCATAAAATTCCAAAATCAAATCAATTATTTACTAAATTTCAACTCAATTTTCAAAATTTTGCCTATCACCTAAATACCACTCATTCTACCTAAAAAAAAACTACCCACAACTAACCCAAAAAACTCTTCTCCAACAATTCCAGCGCTCACCCAAATGCTGAACATGTCACCCGAGTACTCGTACTGCAGCGAGGGCGGCTTCGACGAGATGTCCAGCTCCTCCGACTCCGGCTTCGACGTGAGCTTCGAGTCCCCGAAGCACGAGTCGGCGCTCTCCGCTGAGCACGCGATCGTCTTCCCGGCGGCGACTGCCGGCAAGGACGAGAAGCGAAAGAAGTCACGCAACACGCGCTGCAAAAGTCCCACGCAGGTAAGAAAACATCTCCTTTTCCTCTTCTTTCATATATATATAAGCGCTCTCTGTATATTCTCGCGTGCTTCTACTTCCGACGGAAGATCCAGCTCTCCCTTTTTCGCGTTGCGTCATCCCAGACGCGCCGGACAAAAGTCCGGGGGGTAATTGCTTCCGATATATCGCTCTGAGAATGTGTGTTGTGAAAGGGTTCGGTTTTAAGTAATTAGCAGGAGGTGGTTTCGCTGAGGCTGTTGTGGTTTAGTGTTTTATTGAAAGTTTCTTTTTGTCTCGTAGAGTTTAAATAGTATTTTTTCCCTCAAAGTTCACAACGGTTTATTCAAATTTTTCTTTAAACTAATTTTAATTAAATTTTATTTTCTATTGTGATATATAATATTTTTAAAACGTTAAAACATAAATTAAAAACAAATCCACTAAATTCAAGCCCGCCGTTCTCTCATTCCAGATCCTGCGCATAAAACGCAACCGTCGCATCAAAGCCAACGACCGCGAGCGTCACCGAATGCACACCCTCAACGACGCCCTCGAACGTCTCCGCATGGCCTTACCCACCTTCCCCGAGGACACCAAGCTCACCAAGATCGAAACCCTCCGCTTCGCCCACAACTACATCTGGGCGCTCCAGCAAACCTTAGGCAGCTCGGCCCCAGGAGGCGAGATCACCCTGAGCGTCGGCAACGTCACGGTGAGCATCGGCGAGAACGGCAACATGATAACCTCATCAGCGGGCAGCTGCGCCGTCGCCGCCCAGAAACGACTCGGTCCCGGTCCCTTCATGACCGGCTACTGTCCTGGCCTACCAGCCGGACACCACCAGCTGGACCACTGGCAGACGGCGCCCGATTACGACTGCTACTCCAGCGACCAGAGCGTCAGCCCGCCCCAGCATCTCCAGGTGCACCATCCCCAGCAGCCCCAACAGCTGCATCAGATGCAAACGCCTCAGCAGCAACAGCAGATGCCACCTCAGACGGCGAATCATGTGCCGTATACACCGCCGACGGGATGCTATGATCAGAGGATCTACCAGTTTGACAGGCACGACGTCTACCAGTGCCTCTAATACTGTTGAGAATCTTTGTAGTTTATTATCGTAATGAGGGGTAAACGAGGGGTGTACAAAGTTTGCGGGTGGTTTTCGGTTGTACAGAGAATTATTTTTTGACGTAGGTTTACAATTGAGGATATGTGGAGGTATGGTTGTGGATAAAGGGAAGTTTGTATCAAACGTTTTTTATCGTCGGGTTCGACGAGTTTTCGTGGTTTTTGTACACGTTGGTGGACGGAGGTAAACTATTGATAAAGTTAACTATTTTATGAGATGCCGAAGTGAATTGATACAAAGGTCCTGACGATTATGACAATGAATTTTGAATTAATGTATGCGTTAGTCGTAATATTATTGCTAAGGATAGTTTATATATTTTAATATACGGATGTGAGAGGTTTAATATTTTCTGGATTTATAGTTAAAGAATTGCGAAATTTTATTCTTAAACGGTAAATATGATAACTAAAAATGTGGAAAAATTAATCTGATATTATATTAGACTGTGACGAGTGCAAGTAATCAACTCGAAAAGTTCATGATTATGCGCAGAAACTCAAGGGATCAAATTATGTTCAATTTTTATTGAATAAAGAAGTTACTATCACTTTTTTACATAAACAATATATTTTGCCTATATTTATAATATAGAAAAAAATATTTTATCCATTATTAAAATAATTATACAGATTCAACAAACTTTATTTGATAAAAATTGAACGTTTATCACAATAATTGTTATACATTTTAGCTAGTAAGCCAGTTCAAGAAAAGCAATTAAAGAGAATCGTCTCCAAAAATTACAACTATTGAAAGTAAGATTTAAGTGCCGGTAATATTATTACCGCAACGATCATTATGGACTTGTAATAAACGTCTCAAATTGTCGTTATCTACTTTGTAAGAATAAATCTTCTATATTTTTCGCGAAGAAAGAAAGCACAAAGAGCTCCCAAAGATCAATCGAAGGACTTCCGACGGTCCTGCGTTCCTTTCGTTTTCTAGTCAACGATGAAGGTACTGAAACATGTCAACGATCTCGATCAATAATCATGATCTCAACCTTATTAATTTTTTTTTTTTTTCGTCGTGCTATGATTTTTTGCTCACGTAGTTGTAAGTTTCGAAGGCCAGTGGCAATGCCGCCTTGATCCAGTGCTCTTATATATACTATTGTATAGCGAAATTCGTGAATCAGGGATAAAACCATTTGTACAGTATCGATATACATTGTCAATAAATCATATTTTATCTAAATAAATTTATAGTTCATCATTACCCAATTGCATACCTACCTTTAATACATAAATAGTTGAATATTTTTTGGTAATTTATATATTTTTCTTTTTTTAATTTAAAAGTTTAGTTATCAAAAATAACATATTTAATTAAATATAATTTCAAAGGATTACTAATTTTCTGTTCAAAATTTTACACTTTAAACGTTCCATTTTACTATTTTATCGTATTTATCAATTTTTCTATATGTAATTAAAAATTCAAATGATCTTGATACAGAATCTGAACTGACACTATAGTTCATTTTTAACGTTTTGACTTTTATTCAAGATCGTACGCCGACAACTATCGTGCAAAAATCCGAACTTTATGAAGTCGGAAAACAGGCGTACACTACTTAAATTTTTATATTCAAATTTAGTATAAATCAAAATTTGTATTCAAGAGTAATACTAATTTACTTATCATTATTATAAACTTACATTTCTAATAAAATACACAAAATGCAATGTCACCTTATTCGTCAAGCTACCTACCAATCATCATCTCCGATATTAACACGTCAATACAATCAAAGCACCTCCACTTCAATATCGTTACATTCCCGATTCAACTGCACCTTACCGGAACTAAGTTTCTGGTACGTCGTTCGTCGCGTGCCGGCATTGTGTCGGAAAATCGCCGCAGTACCAGATGCATCAGCCGCACGCGGCAGATTTAATCCGTCGGATTACGCTCTGGGCATGATTTTTAGCGCGTGCCGTGCCACTGATACCCAATAAACGCGTCGTCGAGCACATGCTTACCAGTAAAAATGGCCTTTTCACCTACTTTTGTGTAATATGTTGAATTAGCGGCTGTAAAGTGGAGGGGTGAGGTAACTGATCCGTTAAGGATTTTGAAAAAGATTATCAGATTGGCTGTTCTTCGGTGAATAATAGGTTGTAATATGGATACATAAAGAGAATAAAGCCTTTGTCATTTTTGTTCGTTGAAAGTATTTACTTTTTTTATTTTTATTTTGTTAATTTCAACGGACTTTAAGTCCTTTTACAAAAATTATTATTACAATAATTCGATACAAAACGACGCAAATAGTACTAATAGTATTTTAATATTGAAAATTTTAAAAGATTACTTAACGAATCTACATAAGTAACAGTAGATAAATCTATTTGATTTTGGTTACAACACCTACAGAGACAATTGTAACTACTATGAAGCCTAGGATTGAGATTGCAATTTATTTTGTGAAAACAGAATTGGCGAAACACATGAACTTGATTTCTCAATGTTAATACTAATTGTATAATGTTAATACTAATGTTAATACTATTGCCATCAAGGCGCTGCCGCGCCTTTTAATAATATAAATAGCACAGCTGAAACACTTTTTGTAATTAAACTATTTAAATCGACCTAATCATAAACAAATTCCATCAATACACACAACCGCCCAAAATCCATCTTCAAAATCCAACGCTGTACAACTCCCCAGATTAGCGATTTTGACTTATCGATCCAAGGGACGCACACATCAAGCCCTCGTAAAAACTAGTCGGCCCGGCCTACCTTTTCGAATTTCCAAAGGCACATGCGCATCTACGCAAGAATAATTCAGAAGTGTTGGAAAAATAAATAGCCAGGACACTCCGGGCCGCTCGATCAAACGCGCAGAAGTGCGATCTATCAAAACACAGGGGGGCGCGTCAGCGGCTCGCGCGGATCCAAAAGCGACGATGAAAAGAAAATATTTTGCTCTGCAGGCTTGCATAAATTCGAGGCTCGAGTGGCCCGGGCACTGCTCTTGTACACGAGTTATGGGCGTGTGTATTGTTGTAGGTGGCGCAATAAGGATAGAAAGGAGGATTTCGCAATTGGTGAATTTTGTTTGGTGCTGCTGGAGTGTGAGTTTTGGGCTGGGATCGTGGTTTTTTATGTAGAAGAATTTTTGGAATCGGGAGAAATGGGAATGTTTATTCGTGAAATTGTGTTGATTGTGACTTTGGCGGAGGTAATCTATTCTAGTGTTTGGTTTAAATTCGACACTCATTTGAATAAATATTTTTCCTTTTACATTGAAATTACAGTTAAGCCGAAACTTTTACGAAAATACTCGAAAGTGAGTGCACAGTTGACGCGCGAATACAATACGACACACGTACAAAAAATTCATCTCGATAAACAAAGACCACACGCGATTTCTCAACCGATCTCGCCAAAAACAAAATAATCACGCATCCATCAAAACCTAAAATCCACATAATTGAAATCGCACCTAGATACGAACCATCCATTCCCAACCGTGACCGTGCACTTGATTTCCCCATCACCCATTACCATTCCTCTAATCCCGCGCGACAATACAGCCATCCTCTCTTGCTGATCGGCCGAATTCGTCATGCCATTTAACCTCTGATCAATAAACTTTAGCCTAGCCAAGGCCTATTTGCAAACAACGCGCGTCGCGCGCAAGCTGCATCGAATCCGTTAACTGCGCGCGCGTTTCCCCAAATCTCGCCAATAATGGTATAATGCCCTCAATGCCGCGCGGGCCTATTATGCGGACGATATATCAATGTGTACATAGCCGCTCGGTCGCGCGCGATCGACAGACGGGCCAAAGGTGTCGGATTTTTGGCAGGGGTATAGACGGATTTTGTAGGGAGCTGGGTGATTTTGATGGTTTTTTTTTTGGGTGGTTCGTTGGATTTTTTTTTGGTGAGATTGGGAAAACTATTAGAAGGTGGGGGATTGATAAATGAAAGTTTTTGGGTTTTTTGGAGGAGTAGGTATGAATTTTTACAGCGGTAAGGGGCGGAGAGGGAAAAATTATGCTGTTGATTTTTTTTTATGCTGCTTCAGGGTCTTTTATGAAAAAATTTGAATAATGGACTGCGCATAGAAATGTGGTAAAGGTTTCTGATTTAATTTAGGGCTTGAGATTTTTGTATTGTACGAGGCTGCACGATATCCACATTTTATATTTCTTATTTTGACATAAACTTTCGCAAATTTAGAGTCAACTGCCAAACTCTATGTACTCTGTAAATTTTAAATAGTGAAAATTTCCACTTTTTACTCTTTAGTGAAGCTATTTATATACTATTTTAAAAAATAGTGAATTTTTACTATTTTTTAATTCAAAATGCTCCACTAAAGAGTAAAAAGTGGAAATTTTTACTATTTAAAATTTACAGAGTACAATGGCCATCAAAAAACAAAATATTCATTCCAGAATACAGCTACCCCATACAAAAATCCTTATCGCAAATACTTTTCAAAAACACACTTCCTTCTCTATACCACCATCAACCCACTGCATAAAACAGAAAAACACCACCCTTATCCCAACAACCACCGCACGCAAAAAAAAAGCCCTGCACCCACATCGTCCTACCTCATCCTCTCTCCTCCACTCTGCACACATCCACTTCGCGCGATCGACCAACTCGGCGTGATTTCCCTTTGATCGAGAGAGCTGGCTCTCTCCGCGTGCGCGAGGCTCGTTTCCGTCGAGTGCACATATCGATCGGCGAGTTCAACGCACATTGTGCTGGGGTGCTGGTCTATGTGCGCGCGCGGTGACATATACTGGCATGGCTCCCCCGTGGAGAGCGCGCGGGGGGAGGGGAGAAAAAGTCGAGGCATACATCCATACAGCTCCTGCAGGGTTTGGTATGGATATATATGTGTGTGCGGAATCATTGGGTTCTGGCTTCCTAGATTCTGGAAATTTTCGTGAAATTGGCCCTGACCGATCGCGCTGAGCACTTAATCGATGATAAATTGCCAGCGCGCGCACGGGGACGGCTGCGAGCGTTGCACTTTACAGAAACTTTGGATGAAGGAGAGGACTGGTGGATTGAATGGATTTTTGGCTGGTATTGTTGGAGATGGTTTCAGGGAGGGAGGCAATGACTTTGTAACTGGTTGGCGAGGTGGAATGGATATAGTATTTTGTTTAATAACGTAGTGTTTTTGTTATTTTTTATTTATTGCCTTCTTGTAAACTGGTAAAATTAATTGTTTCGTTAGTTAGTACTAAATAGAGAAATAATCAATCTTCTAATTGATTTATTTCAATTGTTTTATCAATATTATCCGAATTCATACTGTTTAGTATTGGATACATAAACAATGACTCGCTAATTCATCTTTAAAGCAACCTTACCCTCTAACCAGCTCTTCACTAACTTCCTATTATACGCTCATTTTTTCACTACACCATACAGATACAAACCCTTGCAATCATCTCATCAATATTTACAGAATACAGCAAACCACTCTAGAAACTCCCATAATTTCAGAGGCAATTAGCGCGGCCTTACCCCTTGCCGTGCATCGCGGTTCAATCCGCACGTGTCCAACTTAACACATACCTTTAAAAGGCCACGATTCGCTTCAGAAGCACATAGCCACGCGTCCCTAAGTAAGGGAGCAAGCCGAGCTAGCCTAACTAAGACCAGTCGCCCAAAGAGAGGAACACACACACACACACACGCGCGTGTATATCCGTCATGGCATCGAATTTCCGCATCTGTTTTGAATGCAAAAGGCTCGAGCTGAGCTCTCTCTCTCTCTCTCCAGCTTTTCACCATTGTAACTCGGCATTTGCAGGCTTTTGTGGTAAACCGCGAACAAAAGGCCGCCTTTTGGGCCCCGTGCGCGCGTATATACGACCACACAGCGGAGCTTTCTTTCGCCGTTATTGTTGTACGCTCGCGCGCTCGCTTTCGGCCGGTACGCGCGGGATTTATATTAATATGCGATCGCGAGCGCTGTGATTTGATCTGCACGCGATGCCGGAGGAGACGGAGCGTTTGCGCACTTAATTTGGTTGGAGGGCTGCGGAGTTCGGGGATGAGTCGAGAGAGAGAGAGAGAGATTTTCGTCGCTTCGGTGGAGGTGAATAGTTTTAAGAGTGTACGTTGGCTTTTCTTGGTGACGATGGGGATTTGGTAGCGATGGGTTGAGGTAAATTATTGTTTAGGTTCGGGGATGTGATGGTCTGTGGGGATGAGCTGAGGTAGGGGGAAACTTTTGGAATGAAGTTTGGTTCTGATAGTAATGATTGTAAGAAGGAATTTTGTGTTGATTGTGACGTTGATTTCAAAATAAATAAATGTTGGAAAGGAAAAGGCGTTTTTGCGTTAATTTAGAAAACTGTCTTATACTTACCAGGTATGATCAAAGAGTTTTTTATTCTTATTAAAATAATATAAGTAGTGAATTCCGTCAAAATCAAATTTTATATGATTTTATTAATAGTTTTTTTTTATAAACTTTTATTAAATATTCTTGTAAGTTATTTTTTGTATATACAACTAACTGTTAACATCACCGTAATTAAAATAAAATTGAACAGTAAGCAGAAAAACATTAATCATTGACTCGCAAATTTCAACGAGATCTTCATAAACTCCCCGCGTAAATAAGCTACCTCAAGTACACTGAACTTTTTGCAACGATTAGCAAAGCTCACTCGGTTCAAAGAGCAATTTGAATGCCTGAATTTTTCACGCGCGTTGCCCTTGAATCGCCGAGCTGTAAATCTGCGCAGCGCGCCCCGCGAGCGGAAAGAACCGCTTATCTATCTATCCTCGAGTTTACATTGTGATTCCCCGTACGTTTACTGGCTTCCTACTATTTTACCGGAGATTCATCGCAGTTTGCCGGTTTGATGTAAGTATTAGTATAAAGCGATATCGGATAATCGTTGATCAGCTTGTATTTGAGAAAGTTTATGGGTTTACTGGGAATTGAATGTTGTATGGAATTCTTATATTTTTGCTAAGTTTCTGCTCGTATTATTTCGACTACTGAGATTGAAGACGTTTATTATAATTCCTCAAATTACAGTATAAGGTAATCCTACTATAAGATCTCTTCTAAATCAAATCGTATCATTTTCCCCTCGGAAACCTTTTAATATTTGAGAAAAACGATATTTTATTTTAATGCATTGTTCGCGTCACTGTAGAGATTATAGTAACGAAATTTTTATGAAACGTCCATGAGATATTGAATAATGGTCAATTGAAATTTTGATACATGATATTTTTTCTGTAATTTGATTGATGACAATAGGAAATATCAATTTTTCTCTTATATCATGCAAAAATTATCTGCTTGGTCAATGCATCAGAAAGAACTATAAAAAAGCAAAATATGTATTAATTATTAATATTGAATAAAAAAAATATTAAAATTTTCACATAAATAAAGCAAAACTGAGAAATCCAAGAGAGTAAAAATTACGAGTTAGTTGGGAAAAATTACTAACCTACACAGTAAAGCGATCACAGACTGTTAAAAGGAAAATTTTTACTAACTAGTTGGCAATTTTTATCAACTAGGTTTGTAATTCTTGCCAATCTAGTTTATAATTTTTACCAACTAACTTGTAATTTTTGCCAATCTAGTTGGTAAAAACTTTCCTTTTGACAGTCTGTGATCGCTTTACTGTGTGGGTTGGTAATTTTTGCCAACTAACTCGTAATTTTTACTCTCTTGGGTTTCCCAGTGAATACTTGAAAATTGAACCTACCATTTTTATTCCCAAACATCCTCTTCTAAATAAACAATAACGCCCCATCCCCTACTTCAAAACTTACTAACAAAGACACACAACCATCCCATCACCATCCTCCCACTCAACCGTTTTCCTCGTACTTTTCTTTACATTCCTATACACACCACACAGGTGCACTCCTCATCGCCGTAACTCAACCTCCCACCACCCCATATCCCTCTCATTGTTCATCCATCTTTTTCTTCCTCTTCTTCCTCTCCGCGGAAAGGAAGAAGCCAGCGATAATAGACGCATATCCGCACCAGCTCTCCACTATATATATACACAGCACTCGCGCAAAAGTCGCGAGGCACGCGCGCACACGAGGGACAGATGTGAGTCGGAGGCAGGTGCGTATAGGCCGCTAGCGCGCGCGTGCCAGCCAACCCCCCACCGGTTTTTGGCCCCCGCTATATAGCTGACTCTCTCTCTCTCTCTCTTTCTCTCTCCATTCAAGACTATAATTTACTTGAAGAATGCCTCGGCTGCAAAGAGAGAGAGAGAGAGGGGGGAACTACCGTGCGCGGAAGGGGGAGAGTGTAGTAGTGCTCGTTAACGCGCGCTAGGCCCGGAAATTCAGAGGGGGTAGCTCGTATATACATACACGTATACGAGCAAGCGCGATTCCTAAGCGTATATAGACGAGTTTGACTTATTCGTGGGGTCAGACGGGCCAGGCACAGTGGAGGGGGGCAGTCGAAGCAATCACGCTCGATGCAGATTAATTGTCGTATGAAAATTTATATGCGGGTATTAATTTTCGAGGGCTTATACGTATATATCGGACGGCATTGACCGCCGGGTGGATATATACACGTCGAAGCGGAGGACTGTGTGCAGACCGGAATTGATTTCGCTCGTAAAAGTAGAGAATCCGTGTGCGTTGTGAGGAAAATGGAATTTTTCGGGGTTGAAGTGCGAGCATGCTGATTTATTTTATGCTGTAATTTTTAGACTATTTATTGGCGGTTCGAAAAATACAGCTGACGAGAAGTGGTAGTAAAATTCAAATGCAAGAACCGTTGTGTCCGGGAATTCAGCTACCGCATCATTGATACTTATTGTTCTGTCTTGCCGTCTATATTCTGTCTATCCATAATCATCAACATTATTCCAACGAGACATTCACGCAGCCAGTTCTCAATCACCGGTACAAGCTCCATGCGCCGTTAAACAAAGTTCACAATATAAAACACAGCTCTCTTTTCTCTCTCTTGCAATCGGCATAAATGCTGAGCTCCTTTAATCACTCGTAAAACCCCGGGCACAGAGCTCCGGTATTGTCGCGCGCGCTTTTTATTATTCGACTCGCTGCCGCCGCCGCCCGTAAAGGGAGGCTTAACGCCAGGGATTACACGACTGTGCTGTACGCGTGTATATAGGAAAAGTTTGGCCGAGTCGAGCGACACCCCCGGAGGGCACCGAGCCAGGCTTATTAGGAAACAAAACAAATAAACGCGTTCTCTCTGCGATTTAAATGTAGACTCGATGCTTAGAGTATAAGGGGGGGTCAGGAGAGCGAGTGAATTTCAGTTTGCTCAAACTATAAAGTGCGTTAGGCTAATGCGGCTCATGAATTTTTGTCGGGAGGACTAGATCTCTTCGGTGCTCGTTTGTGACAGTTCGGTAGTTTTGTTGTGTTTTGGAGGTTCGAAAATAAGTTTAGCTTTTCTAAGTAAGGGTTGCAGTTGCAGTAAAATGTGCTTCTACTAAGGAAGTTATGTTTGATGCGTGAAAAATAATTATTGATAAATAAAATTTTGACCATTGTCAATTTCTGGTAAAAGATTTTAGTGTTTAGATTTGCTATTTATCTTAAAACAATATTACAAGAATATTAAAACAATATTATATCAATATTCCAGGGATATGGAAGGAATATACGAAACAAAATGATCAAATCTTCTTAAGGGGGACAGCCTGAGTTGAAATGACTGAAAAAAAATAAAACATTTATTACTATTTAAAATAG
>UELX01005517.1:0-13475 GCA_900480035.1 Eupelmus urozonus | reverse complement strand
CGTTTTTTCATCAGTTTTTCGTCAGTTTATAGGCTAAAAATTAACCTTGTGAAGATGGTGATAAACTGACGATTGGCAATTTTTAACTCGTCTATTTTCTACCAGGGTTACTACAATTACATATTATTCTTTACTTAAACCGTGTACAAATAACATCTCAATCATCTACATTACAAGTAAAATGGTAAAAATGTAGCAAAAAATATTTATCGAACGATAAATAATTTATTTAATTTTATTTAATATTCAAAATTATATAAAATTAACTTTTCCGTTGTTGCACACTTTATTTATCGATATTAAATTATCAAAAAATACGTATTTATTTACAATAATTCTGTACCTGAAAATTGCAAAGCCCGAATATTCTCGTAATTTTTCATTAAAAAACATTTTACCTTAATTTTCAATATTCCTCATCCCACTTTATTTTATTTACAAAATCATAATTTTATATACTTATTCATTCAATTCAAATTATACTTACAAACCTTACATAACTCGTTCACTTACAATGCGCTTCTCAAGAACCCATTCAATTACATTTCATCACTAAAGCAGAAAACTCACAAACCCTCTCTCGCGACATTTTCTCAAACCTAAAGAACGTCTCCATGCCGCTGAACCCGAGAGCGCAGCGAGAAAGCTCGACTTAATTAAAAAAAAAAAGGAAAAAAAAAGAAAGGAGAGCACGACGATAAACAAAGCGTAAAAGTCGCGTTACTCAGGTTGCGTCTCGACGGCGCATATTCTTACCAGGTTAGCGAACTTAACTGCTCAATCTCGAGTTTTGCTGCCGCAACAAAGTGACGATTCCCAGGGCGGCGACGGAAGCTACCTCCCCTGTTTTTTCGCCCCGACTTCATTTTTCATTCACTCGTTAAGTCTTTGCCTCCTCTGCTCGAGACGTAGTACGGGGATATATACGCGAAATTATGCATAAATTTTCGACGGGGAGCGAGGAGGTAGGTAGCTGCGGAAAAAGGGTGAAAATTGAAAAGAAAGAAGAGAGCTTAAAGATAGTTTCGAAAATTTACAAGTAGATGGTGGATAGAAAGGATTTTTCATTCCGATGGAAAGCAGTTGGGCTCTTGATTAAGCAATGTATATTTAACAGATAAGTTTGCGAAACTGGGGCTTGAAATTTTTTATTTGAAAACTTTGAGCGCATGCGGGTCAACTAGTAGCTTGTAATTTAATTTATCCCGGGGAGTTCATTATTCTGAAAATAGTACACTTTTTTTCGGAGCGTATGATTAATTACAAGGAAAAAAATGAAGCATTAAACGAGATGTCCCACTTCCTTTTTAAGTTTTACTTTTTAATGAAAAAAAGCGCGTTCCAAACAACAAAAATTACAGCGGAAAATGTTTAGAATTCTTTTGAATTCGCACTTTGTTGTACGCTCACGAGAATATTTACGAGATTTTTAAATTCTTTAAAAATAAAAAAGGATAAACGGATAAATACTTCATAAATATTTTGAATTTCTTCTCAATAACTAATTAAAAAAAATTCTCGATCAACAATCCAATCAACAAAACCATCTCAATCCAACCCCATCCCAAAATACCCCTTCACTCACCCCTATTTCAAAAACCCCCAACAAAAACAAAACAAAAAAGAAACCACCCCCTCTCCAAAACCCAGCAGCTCAGCTCAGCCGTGAAAATAAGAAAGGAAAGTCAGCGCACGCGTCGCTGCGTAAAAGCGAAGAAAAGAAAGTAACAGTCGTCGCGACGATCGCGAGTCAATGAAGTCGAGCTTGCGCCTGCGCTCTGGATAAATTATTCAAAGTTCAGGTGGTACGGGAAGCTTGCAGCTCGCGCTTTTTTTTCAATAGACCGCGCGCCGC
The DNA here is from genome assembly GCA_900480035.1 of Eupelmus urozonus. NCBI lineage: Eukaryota > Metazoa > Arthropoda > Insecta > Hymenoptera > Eupelmidae > Eupelmus > Eupelmus urozonus. The sequence goes on along the minus strand of UELX01005517.1, from coordinate 11,620 downwards.
AATCTCAACGAGCTCGCATTTTCCTTTTTTGCACCGTCGCCGGAAGTAATGAGATTTCCGGATTACGAACTTGCGAATCTTTTCTTCCTGGCGCGCCGTTTCCCCCTCATCTTTTCGTTTCTTATAGAGGGGAACGCCGCGGCTATGTATAGACGCGCGGGGGCTCGAAAAATGGAGAGAAGAGAGATAGCGTAATCAGCTGGTTGATTATACGCAAATCCGCGAGGGGCGGATCTTTTTTATGAATGGGCAATGAGAGGATTGACGCGAGCGTAAGCAGCGCGCCCCGTGGGTTTATATCGCGATACGGAAATCCGTCGGAGCGCGGGGACGCTTCTTGGATGCTGATTTATTCCGGATGCCGGGGGATGAACTTAACGAATTCTTTTGTTTTTCCACGCGGGGATGATGGCTTTTCTGAGACCTGTGCGGCTGCGGGTTGGGCTGATTGAATTTTGTTTTTTGTTGATTTTGATTGAAGAAGAGGAGTCAGTGGTAAATGTGGTTATTTGGTTTTTAATTATTATTTACAGAATGTTTATTTTTAACATTTTTTTATTTTCATTTATCTTTACGCATGTTATGATTGCATATTATCACTTTTTTCAACAAAAATACTTTGAAAATAATAAAACAAGTGCCATAATTATTTAATTATCATAATAAAATTAATTTGACTTTTATGTAACAACCCGCCATTCAAACAGCCAATAATAAATCAAATTAAACAAATTGACTCGAAACAGCAAACTTAAACTCCCCCAACAATTACCCCAGCGGATAAACAATTTAGCGAATCCATTCGCAATCGCAATGGAAAATAAAACTTCCCACAACCCACCTGAAGCAAAAAAAAAGTAGCGAGAATAGCTATCGCCGCGGAGCGAGCAAGCCAAGAGGCGAAGAGGGCTTAAAGCGATCGTACTTTCGCGGAACTTTATAATCATAGATTCAAGAAGCGAGAAAAAGAGCGCTGCGCGATAGAAAGAGAGGCAGAAAATAAAGGCCGAAGGGAGCGACCCGCCGACAATCGCGAGAGAGAGATAGAAAAAGGGGGTGGCGTATAATGGAGAAAGCTCGCTCTGAAAACTTTTTGATACTCTACATCACGCCGGGCGGAATAACTTTTAATATCCATCGCCTATCTTTCCGCGCGCGAGTATTTACGCACTCCGCGAATTTTCCTTATTCAATTATATTTAGCGGCGCCGAGAGAGCCGAGCGATTCCTGAGAGCGAGGATGGTAATTTCAGGGGCTGTTTTCCCGGGGAAATTTTGAATTTTCTTGCGGGAGCTTAGAGGGAAAGTTTGATGGAGGGCCCCAGGAGTCGAGTGTGGAATCTTGATGTTTGCTCGCTCTTATGATAATGCTTTGAAAGTTGGACGGAGAGAGAGAGAAAATTTCGAGGCATTATTGGAGTATTTTTTTCGGCGATTGAGTGAAAAAAACACGCGGCTTACGCGAAAATAAAAGAGCGCTTTTTGTAAGCGCCATTGTGCCGATTGCAATGGAACGCCATTAAAAATATTGCCGGGAAATAAAAGAAATCAAAGGAATTTTTCATTTGTCTGAGCGATGGCCATTCAGAATATCATAAAAAGCACTTCGTGCGTGCTTTTTCTACAGCGCTCTCCCTTTGGGACTTGTAACCCTGCCAACTCTTTGCGCTCGTCAAGCTGCGAAAAAATGCAAAAGATCCGAATTTTCCAAAAGCCCGCGGATTTTTTCAAAAAGCTTAAGTGCCAACGGGCCGGATGCACCAAACAATAGCCCATGCGCAATTGTTCGTTTCGCAAAACTCGACGGCCGGGCTCTAATTTTAATTTCTCTAAGCAATTTACAGACTCGCAATTCCATGCATCGCAAAAAAGCTCCACAAAGCTTTTCAAAAAAGCGCGCGACTGGAAAAAGCCAAAGAAAGGCTTTAATTAGAAAATGACCCGCCTCTTTCCACCCTTAGAGGAACAAAACCTGTGAAAAACGAGGAGCGAAGTAGTAGCCTTGTATTCAGGTCTGGGCTATTTTCTTACGGCTGCAGCGTCTCACGGCAATAAGCCACGCGATTGCACCGCGAATGTAGGCTAGCTGCGCTCACTTTCGTGGCTCGTTGGCTGGCCACTGGGTCTACCTTGTGGAATATTATACGGATGAAGCGTTAACTAGTTGCCGGAGTTGGGCCGAGGCCCGGGGAAGTGTGATCAAGTTTCGTCGAGTTTCGGGGGCCACCGGCAAATTGCGCACGATACCTTGTGACAACTTTGCCATTCATCCGTGTTAAGTGTATTATTTATTGGTGGGGGTGTTCTTTTAATAAGCTTGTGGGGGGTTTATTGACGATGGATTTTTGTGTAAAATAGGAAAAAAGATGTTTATTAATTAGCGCAAATATGTACGAAAGAAAATAAATATCTTTTTAAATTTAATAATTAATCTTTTGAAATAAAATATATGAAAATTTATGCAATAATAAAATTCTTATTCATGTTAATCAAAATACAGAAATTTTGTAAAGTACAATTTTAAAGTCAGAATGAATTGCGACTATAATTTTTAAAGTGATGTAATCTACAGCAATTTTTTCATATTTTTACCTTTCATAATTCTGATTACAGTACACTTAAAAATGTGTTAATACAGCAACCATTTATTTAATTACGAGCATGGACTTGAAGCACATACATTTACACATTCAGATTTGAAGTGTAATTAACGTAATTTAAGTTGGATAAAATACTTTCGCATGCAAAGTGCTCTATCAAAGACCTAAGAAATTTTTAATATTCCAGCAGGAAGATTTCTTCGCATATTTTCTTCGCTTTTAGTTTTTCACATAAGTATTTCTCCCAGATGTTTCGAACTTTTTTTCTTATTAATATTCTTCTCCAACTCCATTCCTTTCCCTCCTATTTTTTATTTCACTTTCTATGTATATCCGGCTCTTTCTTCTTTACTTGGCAGAACTTACGGTCAGGGGTTATGTGGATTTTAATATGCCGCGACCCAGATTTCAAAAGCCCTGAACTGAACTTCCTAAAATAGCGCGCCACGTGCGGTCTTTTTATTTTTATCAAGTTTTCTCGAGGTGATTTGAGGAGCTCCCTAGGTCCAATATGACCGACTGCGCCGTCGAGCTCAGTAATTCGGAAAATCGAGTTGTGGAAAAAATAATCGACCTTCTGCGCCGATATAGAAGCGTTCAATGCATGAATTATGAATTAAGAGTGCTCCTCGGGAAATTGACAACTCAAGTGCGACAGCAGCGCCCTATTAAACTGCTTTTCGTTAATTTAATTATTTATCATATTTTAAAAGCTTATATTAAAGTTTCGCCACCTGTAGAAAGTATTCAAGAATATTTTTAAAAATGTTTCAGAAATTAAATTAACAAAATAAAGCTACATTTAGTCGGACAAACTCAAAAGGCTAGTAGCGGTTGTGTGAAATAACTTTCAAATTTGTCCGACGAAATATGGCTTTTTATCGCGTATTTATTTCATCAAACTTTTTTTAAAAATATTCTTGAATACATTCTAAAGGTGGCGAAACTTTGATATAAGCTTTAAAAATATGATAAATAATTAAAATTAACGAAAAACAGATTAGTCATAGGAGGGCGCACCAATCACAGTGAGGAGCACTCTCAAGGCTGAATAAAAGAGCTACGAAAAATTGAAGGAAATATTTTTGAAATACATAAAATTTATAAATAAAGGGTGCCCGATCAACTCCATCTGTTACTACTGCAGACGCAATTATAAAATTCCTCATCGCGCGCAAACATTCCAACAAAATATTTCAAAATTTTTCCAAATTAGCAAAAAATTTCCACATTTTAATTTTCCTACAAATTTTGTAACGCAAAGGGTCAAAACACAAATTTTTCAGAATTAATTTACAAGTCTCTTTTAAAAAAATTTCTCAAGCTAAAATCCCGGGCTTTTTCATCGCGCCAGGAGCGCGCGCGCATACATCCCGCAGAAAACGGGCAAGGACTGCACAAAAAAAAGCTGATTTCAACGGACGCGCGCGGGCGGCTAGGGGGGAGGGGGAAAAAGTGAAAATATTTCGGCTCTCTTTCTGCTGCGGTCACCGCGCGCGCAGTGCAGCGGCAGCAGCCCTTCCGCAAGATTTCCCTATGAAAGCGAAACTCTTTTATGCGCGCGGCCGGGCCAAAAGCGGGGCCGCCGCCGCAAGCGCAACAGAGCAAGACAGAAATGGCGAAAAAATGCGAGGATAATGGAACGAAAGGGAGGAACGTTAGCGGAGGATGTAAAGAGAACGGTGGAAAAAGGGAGAAAAAGAGGAGGAGGGAGAGAGAAATGATAAAAGCGCAGTGGAGGGGGCAAAGCGCTGCGAAGGAAGTAAGACGAAATACGATAATAAGATTTGTTGTAATGGAATTCTAATGTGAGTATAGTGCTATGATTTTTTTTTTATTAATAATATAATCATTCTTAAGTGGAATACACGTATTATTTATGAATATTTATTATTATCTTTCATTGTTACTTTTAATAAAAACAAAAGCTTTTCAAATTACTGATAAAGACTAATTATAAGTGCGCACTTTTGCAATGAAAAGTTGCAGTTTTCAGTTATTACGGCTAAAATCAGTAGATTTGGCCTGTTTCGAAACCTAGTACACTTTGCCGTCATATCGCGAAAATAGGATGATGCAAATTGCCGGTTTTTATTATGATTTTTAATTTATAATACTTTTTCTTTATTGCTATATTTAAAAATGTATTAGTTTTCACTGCGAAAAATGAAAATTACTCGTATTTTAGTTTAATAATTTTAAGTAATTTTTAAATAACAAAACTTTATTTTAAAAGCTTTTAATTATTAATGGGTTTATAACTCCAAGCACACTTTTTTAATAATTTTCCTTAATTTTTCTAAAAATAACTAACCAAAATCCGCGCAAACTGCAATAATACTCTCTCCAAAATAAAACTTTTCCAAAAAAAAGTACAGCAACGTAAATTATTGCAGAAATTCATTTCCACCGCAATAAATCCCAGAACTTGCTTAATCCCTAATTAAACTGCGCCCACGAAAAATCCCGACCCTTCGCTGCCGCTACACGACAAACATTTTAACCGCGAAGCAGCCGGCGCGCAACAAACCAAGACGCCCCCTCCCCCCTAAACCGGCTAAAAGCCGAAAAGGCCGGAAACGGAGGCAGCGGAGCCTCGCCAAGCGCGAGAAAAAGGCTAGAAAATTTATTTTGCCTCGTTTGCGAGCGGACAAGAGCCCCGGCAATTCCGACCTTTCGAATTATTGCCCCGCACCGCCGAGGATTCATTCTTTTCTCGCGGAGCTCTACGGCAGGAGCGAGACAGCGGCTCGACGGAGCGTGAATTTCGTTTCGTTTCTCCGTCTCTTTCTCGCTCGTCCTGGTGCGGCTGCTTTGTTAATTTTTAATTAATCCGCCAGGGCCCGCCGAGTGCACGCGCGGTCTTTGCGGAGAAGGCCGCGCGGCCGCGCGTTTGTAATTGATAGCGGGGGAAAAATTGTCGGGGATATTAAATTTGGAATTTAGAGTGGATATGAAAATGGAATAGGGGTTATGCTCTTTGGCCGCTTTTATTTTTACGGTTAATGGGATTTTTTTCCGCGGGGGTTGTAATTTTCTAGTGGTTTCGCGGTGATGGGTTTAGCGCGAATTAAATGTTATAGAAAAGAAACGCTGGTTGAAAAATTAGTTTGCAGTTCTTGCTCATCTCAAGTTTTATTTGTAAAATTAAGGTATCACACGTTAAAAAAAAATTGTAACCCGTCTGACTCTACCCACCTGTTTCTACTTATCTAAGACTCTTATTCCTAAAAATTCCGATCAAAGAAACTTCAAACCTCGTAATTAAAACCCCCATTATAATTATCCAATTAAGGAAAACATCATTAAAGCAACACGCCACCTCTGCAACAACTCCCCCACTCCATCTCCCTTACAGACTCCCCTTAAAAATATACCCTCGACGTCTTCATCGCCGAGCCCCGCAATATTTTCCCTCCCTCGCGCTTTTTTCTCCCCTCTCTCTCATTAATACGAAATCGTCCCGTTCGCACCTCTCGAGAGCCAGCCTCGCAAGGGGGAGACGGCGAAGCGCTGACGAAGTAGCGACGCGCGCTCTCCTCGAGTGCAGCGCGGCAATTATGCGCGCGGGGCCGGATTTTCCTTAACGAAGAGCGAGCCCCGCGCTATTTGAATATTGGACGAGTCATCGGAAAGGAGTGTGTAGGGGGGGCTGGATATTGTGAGTTCGCGTGAGGCTACTTGAAGTTGGGTATGATGACGTTTATTGGCTCGCGCGAGGTGGATGGGAGAGGGATTATTGATTGAGTTGTTGGAGAGGAGGGTGTTTTATTTAAAAATGTCACTCGCGGGGATGTGATTGGGGAGGTATTTATTCGGTGGTGGTGAAGGAGGTGAGGAAGTGTTTGTGATATTAATGAGGGCTTTTAGGAAATATTACGGGTGTTTTTACTGTTGTTGAAGAAATCGATGTCGTCGGTTAATATGACACAGTGAATAGCGTAAAGAATATTATAAGACAGTTAAGGAAATTTTGGTTTTAATTTTGTATAAATTGTATTCATATTTCAGTACTCAGAACCTTTAAATTACGCATCAAAACCATTATTTACAATAAAAAAAAAGTTTAATCCACCTACTCAAACTATAAAAAAAAACAAAATTACCATCCACAACAATCAATCAACCCAAGTATTACAAATCCCCATAATAAAACCCAGTACCTCAAAGCAACCACTCCACAAATCGACAAAACAATCATCGCGCCCTGGCGATCCCCTGCCACCTCTTGACTCATCGCATCGCGAGCGCAACTCACAACTCCTCGTCGCACAGAAGCAAAAAGCCAAAGCAGCAGCAGCGAGCTTTTACTTAACGCTCGCGCCTAATAAATCAGTCGTCCGAGCTCGCGCGCGCCGGGCGAGGAAACAATTCCTCTTGCGCAATAAATTTCTCGAAAAAAATCATAAATAAGGCGCGCGCCGTCGTCGCGCATGCGACTCGCGCATTAAGGATGCACGGAGGCTCTCCGTGTGACACTGCGCTATTAATCGCGCGAGCGGCCGTCGGCCGGCTCATGCATATATACGGATTGTTTGCCTGCTTGCCGAGCGGCGATGCACGTCGAACGTCGCGAAGGTGGAGCGCTGTGGGTTGGTTGGTTGGTTGGTTGGTTGATTGGTGGGTTGGAGGATGGATGAAGGGATGCCGAGGTGGTTTCTCTGGGGTTTGAATTCTGTAGGGTTGGGCAGTGGGGTTTTGGGTATTTGTTTTTGGGGATGATTGTAATGTTTTGGAAAATTTTGGAGGTGAGTATTAGGTTTTGTGTATTAGGATATTTGAATGGTTATTTGGTTGACAGTATTAGTAAAAAATTTTTAAAAAAGATTAATGTGATTGTTTGTATTGTACTGTCATGTTAACTTGTAATTAATAATTTGAATTTTTATAAACTATTTAATAAAGTCTAAGGGATACAAAAAAATATTATGTCCTTCTTAGAATTAAAATATATTTTACCCTGGAAGAAATTTAACCATTTAAAATGGCTGGAGGCCAAGAAACAGCTAGTTTTTACTTATTTCCTATCCTGCAAGGTATTAACTAGCCATAAAATGGAATCCATTACCAGGGTAACAAAAATTGATTATTAGAACATATTTTCTTAGAACAATATCATTTTATTATTTGATCCGAGCAGGCTTCAACTAATTTTTCTAACACATTCATTTTATCCGTATACTCAGGTCAAGCAATAAAAATACTAACCTACGCTTGACGATGCAGAGCCGGATTAGTAACACTCATAAAGGACTATTGAGACGATGCATATGTGCTTACCAAAACTAAACACATTTTTTAAGGGAAAGGAAAAAAATTAGAAGCATCTTCATTAATTACAACAACAACTAGCAGTTTTAGACACGTTACGGGATGAAGTAGTCGACAGGTCGACTGAGACTCCGGGCGTATTCCTGTACTTATTCGAATTATACTTTAAAAATCTTATACTATTTTCTATATTCAATTAACACTACTTATATCGTAATTTTATAAATAAAATCACGAAACTTTTAATACATTGTGTTTTCAATATTTTTATAATATTACAAGACACAAACAAATTTAGTATCTAACTCTGCATTGAAGTAGGTTTGAGTAAAGAGCACTGAACCACTTGAACTGTATTGTTACAGAACGGCTATTATGATTCAGTATATTATACAATTTCAGTAAATACTATATTTCAGCATATAGTATTTTTAGAGTTTACAGTAATTACATATATAAACTATATTAAAGATAAGAACCTTCGTTTACAGTTAATATACCAACATTTCTGAATGATAAAATTGTATCTCCTGTGTTTATGCATAAACGATATACGCACTTAACAATAAGATAAGTCGATCTGTAATAGTCAGTAACATTGACAAATATTTGGATACTGATAATTCACTATTTACTAAATATTTAAGTTTCATTGTCTTGGTTTAAGTTCAAAAATAAAATAGATATCCTCCACTACAAAGTTTGTACAGACCACGTAAATGCTACTTTAATATTGAATGCGCACGGCTGCAATGTATATGAAACCTCGCCTTTTAATATAGCTATATTGATGAGTCAATTTTTATAATGGTTTACTTAATGAATCATAGTTCTTTTATAGAAAAAATTTTGAATGTGCTATAATAAGTTATCAAATAATAAGATAATAAATATATGTTCATTTCTAACGAATTCAGCCTGAAAGAAAACCACCATTGATTAACAAAAGTGCAAAATTGTGCAAAAAAATATTGCTTCATAACAATAACCAAAATAAAACCGCTCACAAGCTTATATCTTAATCACACTTTTCCAATCCAGCTGATCATTCTGAATCTTCATCAAAGCACTTTCCTCTTAAACAACCCACTTTTAAAATTCATTTCCTCCATATTCAAAAGCAATGCTCACAAATACCCTAAAAAGCCGACTTTATACAATCACCACTGAATGGAAAACAACTGGCGAAGACATAACTCCTAGAGCTGATAGGCTATCGAGGCATTCCAGTACAATGCAATTTTGGAAGGGACGCGGCTTCGCGATGCGCGCATAATCAAAGGATACGGGAATGCGAAGGGTGCTTCTGCGAAACCCCCACCTCCTCACCCCGGAAGTCCCATGGGGAATCAGCTGATCCGATGCAGCTTCCTGCGGTTTTGTGGGAGAACGCGTGGCTATCCGTTGGATTCCGGGGGGTACATGCAGGGTTATATCTGTAAGGGTTGCATTGAGGGTGAATCGACGAATGGAATGTCCGTTATGATTTTTCCGATGCATAGTTCGAAGAAATAGGGTGGTAAGAGCTGGGATTTTATTGAATTATCTGCAGGTCGAATAATTGAAAATTGGTGATTCTATACTGTTGGTGTCTTTTATAGATGATCTCTTTATGACGAAGTATTTGCAATCATGAATTTAACATAATTGATTATGATTTTCTGAAAGTGAAAATTTAGTTATGTTTAAAATAATTTACAAAACTTATTGAAAGCACAAAAAGTCTTTGATTTTAAATAAACTTAAAATAAAAAAGATTGAAAAAAACTTTGATTGTACAAATAAAAACTTCTCTTTATAAAATCATAAATTTACCGTTTTCACCTTCTGTAATGAATGCAATTAATTAAATATTTATCGATGTTTTATATTTGCGCCTAGTATAATGTAACATTTTATATTATCAATATCTAAAAGAAAACGTTAACTAAACCTTTCTTTTAAAGGACAAAACGGTATTAACTCAGCCACCGCCCACAAACGCAAGCCTCGAAATCTCATTAGTATGCTAAAAAGATAAAACTCTGATTCACACCCTCTCCACCCTTTCCGGCTTCCGCAGACCTCAAACACACCAACAACGCACTTAAACCACTAGGTGGGCAGGACATCTGATACGGCAGTGCGCCCTCCGAGTCCTTCGACGCGCGCGTATCCCACTGAGACACTAAGGCGCCCCGCGCGTGCGGAAACGATAATTTATGCAAACCAAGCTGGCTGCAAGGGTGGCTGATGCGATTTTCGGATTGGACTTTTGCGGCTGCCGTTGTGTGTATGCACGCGGCTGGTTTTCGCCTTTGATTGCGCTGCTTTTTGATGTTTTTGCGGGCTTTGTCTTGATTTTCTTTGCGATTGTTGCTTTGACTCGGAGGCGGTGTAATCTGTTTATTGGTCTTGCGATTTGAAGGGTTGATTTTGGAGGAGTATCTGAGCTTGTAGGAGCTAACGGGGTGAAATTCACGGTGCCTTTGAAAGGGGATTTAAATGCGAAAATTTTCAATGATTTATCTAAATGGGCTCTTCAATTATTTAAAATTGTTGGTAAGGAAATACATGTAGACGTTAACTTTGGAATATAATCTGAGAAAAAAATTCAGAAATTTTACACATAAGTTCTGAAAAAATTACTATATTTTAATGGTAATCCGACCATAATCTTACTGAAACACACAATTATTCGTAAGAATCATCCTGTGGCATTAAACTTCACCCAACAGCTATCATACCCCAGCAAATCACAATAAAAGTGTCCCTTTAACCACACATACCCACCCACACACACACACACACACATCAGCAAAACAACCACTCGCTTTTAATTCGCGCTCGGCGCTAAAAAATCCCCCATATCGTTCCACGCAGAGCGGCAAATGCCCCTGCGCGCGCACTTGGCGAACGAGCCTCGAAAGCGTCCGTACACACAAAAATAAATCGCTCCCCGGGGCGCGCTTCGCGCACGGAACTCCGCGAGCGCGCAGCCTTGCGCGGACACCCGCGCGCTCACGTATATAGCCAGCCAGCAGTACGTATATACATGTACTGCTCGGAGGCGTGCGTGCGTAGCCGCGCTTAGGCGGCGTATACACGTGTACTTAGCGTAATTATTGCGCGAGGGCGCGAGATCCGCGGGCGATAAGGCGCAGCCGCACGGACGTTTCATTAACGATTCCGCGTGTCCCTTGCCCGGCTCTTTCATTTTCCTGGCGCCTCTTTACTCTCCTCTTTCTCCGCTCTGCTTAATCCCTTTCTGCGGGGAGATGCTTCGGTCTTTTTGTTCATTTTTTTTCTCTCTTTTAGTCTTGCGGAGCGCGCGCGCGCGGACTTTAATAAAAGCGGCCTGGGCGAATAAAAAGCCATTTCATCGCGGCCGCGGCGAGCGCTGTTTAGGAGCGCGCCGGCTGCATTATTCATGCGGTCAGGAGGGCTTCTTTGTCCGAGTAAAAGCGGTATCGGGCAACAATTTAATTACTTGGGAGCGATGATCCTAAGTTGGTGACGCGGTCAGGCTGGATTACTTGTAATTAGAGTGGTCGAACGGTAGAGGCGAAGACGCGTGAGATGTGCGGGGTGATAAGATGGTTCGTTGAACGCTGGGTTATCGGTACTGAGGAAGTCAATGTTGGAATTTTTTAGGTTTAGCTGGTAGAGGATGCATTTTAATGAGTTTTACCTTGTAAATTTCAAATAGTGCAGAATGCTCCACTAAGTACTATTTAGTGGAATTCCCACTAACAAATAGTGAAAATTCA
>UELX01005516.1:0-13476 GCA_900480035.1 Eupelmus urozonus | reverse complement strand
GGGGGGGGGGGGGGGGGGGGGGGGGTGGTTGAGCACGAGGTTGAGAGAGCTAGATAATATAGGCGCACTAACCTTGATCCTTTTTGGCGTCGATATTCCTGAACTGATGCTGCTGGTTCTCCTTGTTGGGCTGCTGTGAGGCGCGCTGCTGGGTCTTCTGCTGCGGCTGGGACTGCTGCTGGGTCTTGCCGGCGGGTTGCTGCTGCTGCTGCTGCTGCTGGCTGGTCTTGTGCTGGGTGTCGTGGTGCTGCTGCTGCTTGCTCTTGTTCTCCTTCTCGCTGAGCTTCTCCTTCTTCTTGGCCTCCTTCTCCTGCTCGCGCAGCTTGAGAATCTCGAGGGGATCCTCGTCCTCGTCGAGGGCGAGCGAGAACTTGTTGGTGACCGTTATCGTGTAGGTGTTCTCCATCGCTATGGGGGCTGGGGCGGCTCTGCGGGCCTCTCGTCTAGTGGCCTCCTAGGGCGGTTATCGAGAGCTGGTGGCTACTGGCTCCGGCGACCTCGTCACCGGTGAGCTGCTTGGCTCGGCTGAATTCCTGGCTACTCCTGAGCCCTTGTGTAACAGAGACATCCACAAAGTTAGTCTGTGAGGACGGTGCGCCGCGCAATTCCAATATGGCCGTGTCGGATCCCCAGTGCCTGAGGAAAGGAGGCTCGAGCTTCACCACGAGGTCCGCGAGGCCGCACTCGCGCGATTTTCGATGACCGAGTGGTGGGGAGACGAGGCGGCTGGTTCGCTGAGAGCGAGCAATCGAGACGGCGTTGCCGCGCCGCCGCCGCCGACAAAGAATAAAGATAGCGCGCCCGCGCGCGCATGCATGCGCAGATGTGTACTTAACTGCCTACTTCTGGGGATGGATGGAATATATCTGGTTGCGCGCATGCGGAGTCGTCATTGTTGCGAATTTGCCATTAGGTGACAAGAGACGAACGCGAGCTGCCCTGGACATCTTCCTTCCTTCCTTCCTATACTCGCTCTATATCTGCATTTTTATCTTTTTTTTTTTCCAAGCTTTTATTTTCAGAAAACTTGAATATTTTTATTATCAACTTGTAGAATCAGCTGCAGTCTTGAATGTAACAGCCATTTTCACATTCTGGCTATTGCGGTTCTTGTTTGCCACGAAAAAGGAAGTGGTTATCAATTCTATTGAATATTAGTCAACATCAGTCCACATTCTTTAAAATTTACAAGAATCTAAACAAAGGAAATAATGACTAATTCATGACTTATTGCATTACTTTGAAATAAATTCAAATAAATACTGTTAAAAATTCAAATCATTCTCACTTTACTTTGAACTGCCGAAGAGCTTTTATTGAAAGCTTAATTGGCTACATCAATACAAATGTTCTTAAACAAAAATGTTACCATAAATGCATTAATCAGTGAACTTAAAAAAAATAAAATTAATAACTTGAATGAAAAAAGATTACGTTTTATATAAATAGAATGCACCCAATAATTATTTCAAAGTGTTTAAATATGTGTATGTAATACATACATTTGGAGCAGTTATTTTATTTCAATATTGTTTGCAGAATGTCATTTAATCAATCACAATTCTGATCTAAAAAAAAAATCGTTAAATCAAACCGTAAAGTATGTAAATAATTCAATTTCTAAAACATCTTTAAATTCACCAACTTTTCAAACTTCCCGCTCTCTACTTACATGGAAACGATTGGCAATAAATGTGGCAACAGCGTAACTACCGAATTCGCTATTATTACCGCCAATTACGCAGTATCTTATTTTATTTTGGTAAACCTTCTAATCAATACAGTTTTATATAATTCTCCTTATTTATCAGATAAAAAGCAAGTAGTAAATAATTTTACAACTCTTTATTATTTAAATGCTATTTATATAATTTAATTTTATGCTATATTCTTTTACCGAAAATGGCTATCAAGCCCATCTTGATTCAAAAAGAAACATGTGTTTAAAAAATAATTTATTAAAGTAATACATAGCAACAGTGTTACAATAAAATAAAATAAGCTAAAAATTATTGGCTAATTAATAAAAACGTATGTCATTCCATAAATCAAGAAAAAAATTAACAATGGTTCGCGGGTTTTTTCAGACTAGCAGAAGTTAGTCACATAAGTTGACGGTCAATGTTTTGGATACAGTCAAAATATTCGGATTAAGTAAAACGCGGCAATTTAAACTAGATTTAATATTTCTGAAATCCGTAATATTAAATAATAGTATATTTCTGTCTCTTCCCAAGATAGTCTGACTTGTCATTCTACTTACCCACTGTCAAAATGTATCTGTCGTAAATATGTAATTCATTTAATAAATAAATAATTATGAATAATTATTTAATCTACGACTTCTGAAAACAAAGATATTCTCGTTCTTTAGTTACAATAATATTTTCGATGACTGCAACCATCGGTAAGAAATAATTGATACTTTTGACATCTTTATACTTAGTCTCTAGAGAAACTAGTACATTAAAACACACTTATAAGATTTCAGATACTAAGATCTATATAGGGCGTGTTACGCTACTTAGAGCGAGATCCCTAGGTTCTTCGCTTACCTCTGCATAAATTACTTACATGAGAGATATTACTACATCTTACTTATACGCTTTGTTAACATGCTTAATTATTAATTTTCCTACTATTTACGCGAAATAAGAGTATTAACATTATTTTTAGCGCATAAAAATGTGATTAACGCATAAGGTGCGTAAAACTAATTTTTCTGCATGTGCATAAAATTCAAAAAGCGCAATGAAATTACACACATTTTTAAAATTTTAAGTATTATATGCGTAAAACGCTGTTTTATGCATATTATGAAAAAGAAAATAATTTCTATAGTTAGTAAAAAATTAAAAATATAAGTGGGTTTTTTTTTAAAACAAATTTACACAAAAAAACAAAAAATGAAGTTTTGCTCTTATTTCATTAGTCATAGAAATGTATTAAATAATTACAATTAAAATAGGCTTTAGTTTATTTTAGTTTCATATTATTTGAATATGCTTGTCAATAGTAAGACATTATTTTAAATCAATTTATGCTTTTTGCCTAATAATTTTATGAATAACATATAAATATACTTTCTTAAATAATAAATAAGTTTTAGTTGTTTTAATAACTATTTCTAATATAGATAGAATATTTTCTAAACAACGTGCGTAAATTTCAATTTTGCGTACTATGATGAAATGGCTCACAAATAGTAAACGCTACATGTTATGTGCGCGTAATTCGGTGCAGGAATCATGAATTTTTCACACTTGTTGCAGTATGTATGAAAGACTAAGCAATTTGAACAAAGTAAATAAACAAAAAAAGATTATTAGTAATAATTTAAAAAGATTAATTTTTGTAAGTAATGTATGAATGTCAATTAGTGAATTAATAAATTAGCCACTCGATTTTCGCAAATCGATTTCGGGCGTAGAGCCAATTCGAATTGAATTCGAATAATTGGATAGTTTTTGTTTATGAAAAAAAAAAAAGAATTTAATAATGATTTACATAGTTATTTTGCATTTAGCAGTAGCAATCTCGATTACCATTACTTAGGCATCTTTACGAAAATCCTATGCGTTTAGTTAAATCACTATTGTTAAGTGAAGGGTCGGGTCAAATAAGGGGATTAACGCTCGTAAATGTGTAAATCTATAAATTTTTATTTCCGAATATAAAAATAGGTCCAAAAAACTGTAAACAAAAAAAAACTCGCTCTACTATGTTCTATAAGAACGTATTGTTTAAATATTAATTTTGTCACGTTTTAGTATTTGCAATTATAGACAATATTTTTTGTGGTTTTGAAAGCTAATCACCTTATTCGACCCGGCCCTTCAAGTATACTTCATCAATTTACCAACTCAATACTGCAGAAATCTAACTTATTGATAAAAACATTAATCTATAAAAGATGCACGTTAAGATCGGCAGAGACTCTTTTTGACGAAAGAGTGCGAGCGAGTGTCCCCTAAAGCCATCGAGCCGCCGACAGGTAGTCAAAGGGTAGGGGTCGCAGTTTCACCGCTCTCTCATTCTCTTATCTAATCAAATTAAATCTAACTCATACACACGCAAACGCACATGCACACACATTCTCAAATATATTATATACATGTACAGGATATACAGGAAACTGTATTACCTTCAATTAACAAATAATTATTATTAAATAAATAAAATGATTATTTAAATAAATTATACAATATTAATATAATTAACATTGGAGTATTACAACTTCTATATAGAAAAATGTCAAATTATTTATCATACGTAGAATATTATTGATCTTTGTTAAACATGACATAGTTTTAATAATGAAGAATATTTTATATTAATTTATTTTAATTTTGTTGAAAATTTTTTCCTTTAAGGAGATTTGAAAGGGTCGAATAAATATCTCTATGAAATATTATACGGGAACCCAAAAATTATGTTGTTAACATTTATTATACCAGTTTAGAAAAATTTTTTTGTAAAGATTGTAGAAGCTAAAAGCTTCCGTTTTTCAGAAAAGTTCTACAAAAATTATAGATAAAAAAATATCAGTATCATAATCCCAGTTTATCAACATTACTGACATAATAACATGAATAATTTTTTAAGAAAGTTAATGAAAATTTATTAAGAATCTGACTCCGGTCAGTCTAGTTATTAAGTTCTGACTTCTAGTGCAGTCTATAATCATTACAAAAAATTTTTGGGTTCCCTTACAATATTCTGTATAGATTCCTACCCCACCGGGTACTAGGTACTAATGACAATATCTATATTTTACAAGAAATCTATAACTTATTTTACTAAATTTTAAAAATTTTTTGTTGAAAATTTTGGTAATTGTATATCAGAAATAATTTTTTTCAGTACGACTTATAAGACGTTATTAGTCAAAAAAAAATCTGCACGTAGTGTTCCACGCGCATCTGAATTTTCTTTCAAAGAACCAATTTCAAAAGTTTATCTATTTTAGAAATCATATCACGTTTGATTTTACCAAGCTGCCATAACAACGTTAAAAATGATTAAAAGCGACTCTGTTAAAAATTTGAAGCTAACCAAATCAACGCAATTACACACCAAAAACTCCTTACGACTCTTAAAAGAAGTTAGCTTCTATGCAAATACTATCCGATGAAAATGCATACACAGCCAAGAAAGCGAACGCGTCCTCTTACTAGAGAAAGCGCTTTATACTCACCGTAAAATATACTTCCTTTATGCGCTCCACCCCGCAGTCAAGATTCGGAAAAGATCCAGAGCGCTCGCAGCCAACAAAGAGTCCAATGAACCTTCACGAGAGACGCGCACCCTGCACCTTTCCTCTCTCCATCCCATATAATATACAGATACCTCTACACGCGCACAAAGTCGCTCCCTTTTAGAAAGCCTCGGTGAAAAACGCGTCCAGACCTGTAGCTGCCGCAGCGCGCGCGGGCGCGTGTGAATGGCCCAACCCCCGGACGCGCGCGCGCGCAGGGTGCAACAGCTGAGAGAGAGAGACAGAGGGCTTGGGTGCTGGAAAAGGCAATTTCCGATTTTTCACGGTGTAAGGGCGCCCCGAAAAGATCTCGCGTGCACCGCCCAGAGCGGATGGCCTGCGGGCTGCGAATTTCCGCAAGCGCGTTTTCGCAGGAGGAGAAGGCGTAGGTAGGTAGGTGAGGATTTGGAGAACGTGTTTTGGCAGCTGACGTTATAGTGGCGCGCGGAGATTTTCTTTGGAGTTGCATATTGGATTTGACGTGGAATGGCTTTGGATATTTTGTGTGGGTGAGAAAAAATTTTGGGAGAGTTAAAGTTGCACCTTGAAATTCTGGAGTATGCAAGTGTTCAGGTGATGCCTGAATTACAATAATAGATCAAAGTATGAAAACTTTTCAGACTTTGTAAAGATAAAAAAATATCAAAAAGTTATTTATTCCTTAAAAAAGTTTATTTCTTTAAAAAATAATACAATATTTAGAATAGAGATATAAATGACTATTAGATCTGCGTATAGTTTTCAAAAGTAGACTAGTTCTGTGACTACTATAAGATAACTATACCAAGTCCATTTTTCGTGTTTTCATCAAGTGGTTTTAATGCTTAACGTACATACTTAATTAACGTTTAAAAAAATAAAAACTAATATCAATTAATTAAATTTATTTAGGTACTAAATACGAATATAATAGAATTTATAACTTTAAGATTAGTAATTATTTCCATATTTTTGATTTCACGAAATTAGATTTGATGTTCCACCTATTACAATAATAAAATCTATTTTCTAAATTTTTATTAGAGCTTAATAAAGTGATTTCATAAAGTTTTCGTAAAGTCTGTACAAAATTTGTTACTTATAGATAAATTAAAGCGATTAAAACTGCTGGTTTTGGTACCAATTTAAGATAAGCACGAAAAAAAGATTTAAATTTATAAAAAATATGATATAAATTTGATTTTTAAAAAAAGTGACTTTATTTTTAAGAGATGTATTTATTCTTATTGATAGCCACAGAACTACAAACTTTAAAGGTAAGTTACGAATTAGAAAAAATAACTAAAGAAAAAAAGAATAGACGTAAAGAATTAATTAAGAAATACGTAGATCAAAATCTTTTTCTGCGCATTCGTTAAAAATCGTCTTATTTGCTTTGCTTATCATTATATAAAAATATTCGATCATTTATAAAGCTTACATTAAAAAAAGCTTCCTTTTAAAATTATTATATCAAGAAATTGAAAAAAACGATTTATATATACATAAATAAATAAAGCATTTACTAAAGAAAAAAATGAACATTTTATTTATTTTCTATTTAACGACAACACTTTTTTATCTAATTCGGTAAAAATGACAGATTTATCTTTTTATTATTTTGAAGAATCGAGTATATATTTTTGACAAGATAAAATTTTCAGTTAAGAAAGTATAAAGTAAATACAGGAAAGATAAAAAAACAGTAATCTCTGAAAAGCTTTATCAGCACTTCCAGTGTTACGTAATTACGAAGATCAGCCGTGTGCTATCTTCATTAAGAGCGCGTTAACCCTAGTCATCTCTCTATCATCTATCAACGTCACTATAAAAGCATCCTTAAGGGCGCAGTCACTCATAGGACCACCTAACGTACGATGCTGTTTTGTTTGACAGGTAAAAAGCAGATTTACGTATAAATAAACAAATATTGATAAAATGTATTAGATTCTAATTTTGCATGTTCTACTGTAAAAATAAAACATTGCAGTAAGTAATTTAACGGTACTATTCCTAAAAAGTAAAATTCCAAGCAATTACAATTTACAACATGTACTCCCCAACCGCACCCGAGAATCTCTGCAGCCATATATACACCTCCACCCAGCAATCTCCTCAAACCTATAAAACCTAATCCCCGACCCAAATATTAAAATCAAAGTCCCGTTAGACCCTCCGAGCCCTCTGGCTCCTAGAACCCAAGATTTAAAACCACTTCAACTCTCTCTCCGCGCGCGGCGGTTAAAAAAAGCGTGCCGCGCGCTCCGAATCCAGGATTTAAAATTTAAACTCTCTCCTCCTATACTCGTAGCGCTCCAAAGTCCTCACTCTCAACTGACTCGGCGCTAACGAGCCCCCTCCCGTAAACGAAATTCCCTCCCCCTCCTGCGCCGAACTTCAATTACCCATGGCACACGCGTAATGACCGCTCGGCTCGTACGCACCTGTATAAAACTGCCCTTTCCGAGACTTTGTCAAAATCGATTTTTAATAGTTAAAGGTCCCCAATCGGCCATCATATACGGGTCAGTTTTAAATATCCGCAGGGGGGAGGAGGCCCCCCTTTAGTCCGACTCTCTACCTGAGAGATATAACCTCGATAATCTATATAACTCTGTGTCACCCCCCAATCGGATACTTCCATCCTTCAGCCCATAGAAACAAAGCGGCCTGCGCATATATATATATATATACACACAGGTATATACATAAGAAACATACTCAGAGCATCGCAGCGAAGGTATATAGGTGCGTAGCGCGTGTATATAGATCCGCAGCGAAGCCCGCCGTAAAATACTCGGAAGGCGCGCGTCGGTGAGTCAGGAGGAGAGCAGCGGGCCAAGCAGCCAATCAGCGCCCTCGGCTTTGTCCCCTCCAGTCGCGCTTGCGCAGCTGGCCCGTCGGCGCGCCGAGCAAGCGCACTTTTGGCGGTTAATCAGTCGCACGCGGCGAGCCTGGCTGTGCAACACGGACGCGTGCTGTGTGAGTGTGTTCCTCTTTCTCTCTGTGTGCTCTCGGTGCCCGGAGAAAAACAGAGAGAGAAAAGTTTGAGAAAACAGATATACATGTGGCTCGCCAGTGGCAGCGGCGCAAAGACCTAGTGTGCCAAGGAGAAGACTTAAGCAACTTGTGGCTGTGTGTCTGTGTGTGTCTCTCGCGCGCTGTGCTCTTCTAGTGTATATATACGCTAGAGAGCGCGCGTACGTAATATATCCCAGCAGAGAGCCGCGCAGCGCGGCATGGAGCTGCACACCCCGAAGCGCAACAGTTTGTCCAGCTCTAGCGAGAACCGCATACCCAGCAACAGCTCCGAACCCATGGATCATCAGCAGCAGCAGCAGCAGCAGCAGCAGCAACAGCAGCAACCACCTCTAGGCAGTCCACCCATGTGCGACACGATGCTCTACCCGTGGAACTGGGGCGAGGAGGCGCGCAACGTGAACCTCAGCCCGGGCAGCTCCTGCTCGTCGCCGGAGTACGTCGCTGGGACGGGCGCGACTGCCCGGGGCGAGTCCGGCCTCCCGGCCCAGCATCATCACCGAGGCAGCGCAGAGTCCCACAGGCGCGGTCGGCCCCGCGCTGACGCCCTCACGAACCTCATGATGCAGGGCAGCACCTCGCCGTCGAGCATCAAGTGCCGCTACTGCAACCGCGTCTTCCCCAGGGAGAAGAGCCTGCAGGCCCACCTCAGGACGCATACCGGTAAGCAGCATTTAAACGGCTTCTCATTCATTAAATCGCCGGGGAAAGTGGCGCGCGTGCCGCGGCCGAACATAACCTATGCATACGCGCGCGGCCGCCTATTCGAAAGCAAAGAGCGCGCCAACGGACACTATACTCTTGCCTTTCTCTTTTTTACTCTCCTTCCACTCTTTTTCTTCTCCCAGTCTGTCTCTCTCCGCGCGCGTACATGTATATTTTCGGAGGCGCTGCTTACCTGGCCCGAAAAAAAACACGCTGCGAGGGAGAAAGAGAGAGAGAGAGAGAGAGAGCGGAAAAGGAGAGCACGAGGGACGCGGCGTCTCCCGCGCTTCCGCGCGCGCGCGCGTTTGAGGAGCGAGAGAGAGAGACGGAGCGACGCGCCGAGAGCCCGCGCCGCAGCCACGGAAATTCCAACATGTCCGTTTTGCGCCCCGCGCGCGCCTAGTCTCTATGGCTGTGCTATATATGTATATATACACGCGCGCGCGCGCGCGGTTATAATGCGAGGCGCGCGTGTATAGCTGCGTCCTTGTCGCTCGCCCCTGTTGCTCTTTAATCGAGAGGGAGAGATATCCTGCTCTCCCTCTCTTTTGTGCGCGCGCGCGCGGGGCTCTGAAAGGTGGAGAGAGAGAGAGAGAGCGAGCTTCAGCTGGCCCGAGAGCTCGTCTATTATTTCGGGTTTTTAGAGGCCACGCGCTCGCGCGTCTGTAATATAATTTTGGTTTTGTATGCTGGGCGATCGAGGATTTTTAGATTTTCAAATGATGAATTTTTTTTATCTTTTGTACGATTGGTGTTTGTGTAAATAAATCGATGATTGAACATGTAACCAATCGTAGAAAAAAAATTGAAAGCACGTGTCTCCGCGTACGCAGCACTGCATCATCATCCCCGCCGGATTTACAACGTTTACAAACGACGCGAGGGAGCCGTAAAACAAGTCAACATCGCGCCGCGTGGTTGTTAAATCCAAGGACCAAAACACGCGCCGCCTCGGCGCAACCATAATATTATGAAACCAAATCGTCGTGCAGGCGCGTATATATGCAACCTCGCTAATGCGTCTCTTTAAAACTCCGCGAATCGCTCGAGTCAGCCTTCACCGAAAGCAAAGCGCACGCGTTCAGAAACTCGCGCGCGCGCGCGTCCCTTTTGTCGCGTGCGTCCTTTTTCTTCCCCGAAGCGCGGTCTGCTTTGTTTTTGTTTTGACTTTTCCACGCGCTTTCCTGGAAAAAAAGGAAACGAGAGCAGCGCCGCTTTCTTTCATTTTTTTCTCTTCTCTCTCTCGGACGGGGGGAGGGTAGCTGCGCGAGGGGGGAAAGAACCTGCACTGGCCGACCAACTGTTCTTCTCCCTCTTTGTTGTGCGTGCGCGCAGCAGCCAACGCTTTTCCGGACCACGCGGTCCAGCGGCGGGGGACAAAAGAAGGACGATGCTTGAACGTTTCGAAGCGCGCGCACTTTCACTTTGCGGGAATGTGGGTATATGGGGGATCGCGCGATTTAATTCGGCGCGTGCGGCTCCATTTTGGCGAATGCCACCTTGCGCGCGATGGTTTTTTTTTGCCGGATTTTTTGAGGTTTTCGGTTGTTTGTGGCGCAGCGTTGGCGTTGGTGAGGCTGAGGTTTTGGGGTTTTGGTTGTTGAGGGGCTAGAGTTTGTTTACGGAGTTGTTTTTGTTTTCTGTTTTTGTTTTTATTTTTGTTTTTGAATGAAATATTGACGAGCGTAAACTAATAATAAAAGAAACTAATATTTAAGAGTGAAATATATAAATTTCAATATTTTTAGTTACCAAATAAGATAATAGAAATTGTTAGTAATAAAATAAATGAAACATAGTTGTTAATTGATAAGTTTTAAAGCAATAAATTAAAAGCCAGAAGGGAAATATCTAAATGTTTTTAGCAGATAAACCCTTGAATTTAAATTTATTTAAAATTACATAATACTAAATACATGTTTTTGTTTGTGCAGGTGAAAGACCATATCCATGTGACTATCCCGGATGCACAAAAGCTTTTACACAATCAGGACAACTGAAAACTCATCAAAGACTACACACAGGAGAGAAGCCATTTCTCTGCACAGAGGCTGGTTGCGAAATGAGATTCACACATGCAAATAGACACTGTCCAGATCATCCATATGCAACACTGACAAGATCTGATGATTTTGTTTTAAAACCTGTGTCTGGAAATACAGATCTTCCACATGAAGTAACCAGATGGTTAGAACGATATAAAATGCAAAGAGAAAGAGAGGACAGAACACCCACAAGCAAAAGTGACAGGAAAAAGAAGGCATGGAAAAGCAGTGGAGATTCTCACAAGAGGATCAAGTCAAGAAAAGGTCTTGTCATGGATGCTGTTGTGGAGCAGGAGAATCTCGATCGAGCGCCACCGAGCCAAAGCCGTTTATACCACAGTGAGAGCCAAGACAGCCAAGACGAAAGTCAGGATGAGGATCCGGGCGAAGCGTGTGCGATGCTTCAAACGTCCGAAGATGAAGAAGCGGCGATGAAACTCTCAACCACCCCACAAAGAAGGCCACTGGACAGACTACAGCCGAAAAAGCGGTGGTTGAGGGAAGCATGCTTGGAGCAACAGTTGGCCAAACCTCTCAGGTGGGACGCTCATCCCACCAATAACTGCCATCGAATCTCAGAAGAATTGCACACCTCGTCACAATGGAGCCTCTCTGAATCGCAGTCGCAACTGTCCAGTCTGTGCAACGGTATCGTTAGGCAAGAGGACGAATTTTCGACGTTGGAACGTACAGAACAGTATGTTAATTCCCAATTAGCGAGTCCCAAAAGAGAGTTTGAGGATCAGGAGGCATGTAGCAGGACATTTCACATGGAAAACGAGACGAGGCCCACAGTACTGATGCTCGCCGGCAAAACTCAGTCGCCAAGGCCGAGCGAAATGGACAATGCAAACGTTAAGGTCATCGTCGTAAAGCAGGAAGACAGTCCAGTTGAACTACCTCTGCCCGAGGACAATCAGAAATGGTTGGGCGCTCTAGCACTGATGGAACTGGCAAAGACACAGGAGGAAGCCGCTCGAGCGCTCAGGCTCAACCGAGATTTGGACGTGCATACGAGCCCGAAATACACTCATCTCTAGACTGTGATTCGTTTATATTATAAGCTTGTTCAAAATACTTGTTTCGCGAACAAACTTATTTAGTTAATTGTTTAAGGATGGCCAATTCGCAGAGCGAAAGAGATACTGTATCGGATCGTTGCTTCATTGGCCCTTTACAACACAAAACAAAGCCTGTCCATTATCTTCAGTTCTACTTTTTCTTGTTTTTTTTTTTCTTTTTTCTCTTAACTATCGTTCTATCGATTATAGCAGCCTCGCTTTTTCTCTTATTGTATAGTACCGCTGTGAAGGGTCTAATGTTACTTGTAAGTTTTATAATTAAGGTTGAACCTTGAGGATAAATGTTTGTTCGTTACGACGAGGCGCTTGGATTTAATTATGTCGAGTCATAGAAACTTATGACAAAGTTCTTTTATATTTAAGGATAAGCGTTAAATCTTTTTGACCGATGCCAACAGGGAGATAGAGTTTCTTGTATTTTATGTGATCATAACGATATATAAGGATTATATAGGTGACCAAAAAAGGAGTTTTTAAATGCAGCATTTTAAAGAGGTACTTCAAGTTCACTTGCTAAGTAAAAATAATTAAATCGAGAATTTGAAGTACGTTTTATCATTAAAAAAAATGTACGTTTTTAAGTCTCTCGCCAAAAACAAGAACAAGAAGCCGACGATTATGTAATTACTTTATATTGACACTCAAGTATTATAAAGCGGCAAACATTGGCGTACGAGAGAAAAAACCTTTGTGTGATAATATTTAGGTAGTAACGAGTACGCCGGTTGTCAAACGATACTGACATGGAAAATCGAGCTTGTAAAGTATTTAACGGGAACAAAATTAGTCACTATTTATGTAAAGGCGTGTGATATAAAAATAGTATGCAAGGACTAAAAAAACTTATAGAGAATTGTGAAGCATTTGAGCCTTTCATTATCTTGCTGCGTTGCCTTATCTCTCTTTTAATTTTTTTACGAATTGTACATAATTCTTTATTTTAATAAAAACCCTTGACAACTATGATTGATCTTTTAAGCCCACTTATTAACCTTTTATTTTTTTCCTTTTGATACCATGTTTTTTTTTTTTTTTTATTTGAGCAATTTCAACCTTTATATTAAAAGGTTATACCATGTTTTATAAAACTTTAACTTAAATCGCTGAATTCTTGTGATGATTTTTAAATAAAAGTTAAAAGTAGTTTCTAGGATTAATTGTGAATTGAAATTTAAAAGAATTTTCAGAACAGTTGACTTTTTAAAAACTTTATTACATATATTTATATATATATAACTTAATGTCTTTTGTAGTTTCACAGCTTCATGTTTAAGTTTATCTAACATGATGTAAAAATAAATACATAAGACATCTAACTTATCACATATAGTTATTTAAAAATAAATTGTATTTAATATTTATATGCTAA
>UELX01005515.1:0-13479 GCA_900480035.1 Eupelmus urozonus | reverse complement strand
GAGAGAGAGAGAGAGAGAGAGAGAGAGAGAGAGATCGCAAAATGTGAGAGTGAGAGAAAGAGAGAGAGAGAGAGAGAGATTGCAGAATATGAAAGTGAGAGAAATGGTGGAACTATGAGAGAACTTGAGAGAGGAGAAAAAAGCTAATGAGAGTGAGAAAGTAAAAGACAGAGTGAAACTGTGAGTCAGAATTTAGGAGAAAAGAAAAAAGTGAATGAGAGTGAGAGTGAGAGCTTGTGTTATTAGAGTGAGTGAGGGTGAGAGAGAGAGAGAGAGAGAGAGAGAGAGAGAGAGAGAGAGAGAGAGAGAGTCCCGATGTGATCGAATAAAATTTTTATTGCGCGAAAATCGCATCATCACTCTTTCATTTCCATTCATGAAATTTTCGCGTTCTCCCGGTGGAAAAGAGATGAACCGTCTCGATATATAAAAAGATGCATGCATCGTAGATTATTTTAGCTTTAATAACAAAAGTAAGCTTGCGCACTGACCTTTCTTCGGGCGCGTATCTGCTCGCAGTGGTGGGGCGCGTTCGAATGATCGCCTGGCATGTTCCTCGTGGAAAGCTCCAGGTGTCGGGCCATACCAAGATAGAAGCCTGAGATTATGCATAGTGGCAGCGCGTAGTAGGCCAGGAACTTAAATAGCACCATGCCCTTTTCGTAGCTCTCGCCTGCGAATGAATACGAGAAGGAGAGTTATAGTATTTGATTTTAAATTGATGAAATGAATGTCTTATTGGATTGAATCACATTCATGTTTTTATCCGTTTTCGAAGCATTACGTATATGTAATAAAGTTTATATGGGAACGGGAAATTCGTGGAGATAGCGCAGTAAATAATGATAATCAAAGTTTTAGATGTTTATGAATCATTTAAAATTCTAATTAATATTTGGAAATCTATTGTCTGAAGTCTGGTAGTATAGAATAAATGAATTTGTCGATCTCCTTAGAACTTCGTAAAAACTTTATTAAAATCTCTCAGATTTTAATAAAAATTTTTACGCGGTTCGAAGGAGATCAACAAATTTATTTATTCTACACTTAAAATTCTGTAGTTCGTATGGATATTAGAAAATTTAAAACGTGATAAAAGTCAAAATACTTACAAAAATGTTTCTTAAATTAAAAAGAAGTTGAAAATGAGACAAATCAAATAATTAATTTTCTTTTCATTAATCTAATAGATTTTTTATCGGCAGTGACTTGGCAAACAGGATAAAGGATAAAAGTATAATCGAAACGTAAGCTATTGAGTTGGGTAAATAAATCGTTTGGATAAAGGTTGTTGACTTTCTCTTAGACACCTCTAGAAAAGATAAAGCTTTCTTGACTTGCATCTATCGTTTTAATTATGATGAGATTTATTCTAAAATTTATTTTGAAACAATATAAATGAGAATTTTTAGAAATTCTTGATAACGTCAATATTTGAAGTGATAATATAATACACGTGAATAAATATGTCAATACGTAATCCTTTTTATTAAAACAAATTCTACTTTGTTTTATCTATTTAAATTGCATAATTTTTTTACTTAACTTTAATTAATAAAACTAATATTGCATAAAAACATTTTAGTAAATTTAAAGTTTTAATTACAACTATCCTGTTTCAATAAATTAAGTAGATTAATTTATTAGTTTTAAAAAAATGTTATTGAATGTTTATTTTTAAAAATTTCAACTACTCCTTAAATTAACTTTTTAACATGAATTTTTTTAACATATTCATTTGCGATAAAAAATTACTTACTATGCGTCAGATAAAATCGATCATTAATAATGCCATTTTCATTTTAGCTTTTGCTTTAATGCCTTCACACTGGAATAAAGTTACTGTAACATTTTCATTATACTCTTTTTCCACTTATAACATACGTGCATAATATCGAACTCATTTACTTTACATTAACCGCAGCAAGTAATTGTATTAATTAATATTCATAAATAAAAAGCCGCATTTTCTGAACATGTATTTAATGTATTGCAACGTGAAGCACATTTAATTTTTATGGGCAAATCCCACAAATTCGGTCTCATTTTTTTATTTTAAAAGTGGCCAAAATTAAAAGTCAACAGACTTTTTATACAAAATTAACCACTCAGTGGGCAAGATATAGGAAGAATTCTGGTTTGAACCTTAGTAGAAAATTAACCATCAGTAGGCCAGAATAATTTAAATTTTCTGTTCAGTGAATATTTATAACAGAAAAACAATAATTGAAAAGTTCACATATTTTTTGTTATAAATTGTTATTAAATAAATAATTTTTTTATAAAACTTTCCGTTTTTTGTAAATAAAAAATATAAATTTAAAACACCAGAGTACTTTGTGTTAAAATATCTATATAGGTATATGCCTTCAGGCATTAGTTATTCAACAAAATAGAATTTTTTTATGAAAAACGCATTAAAAAAAAAGTTCCTTTACATTCTTTAGACCATTTTAAACATGAAAACAATAATAATAATAAAAACTAATTTTGTATTAGTTATTGATTTTTTCGTAAACCAAATTAGTTGTTACATTACTTTAATAGTATTAATAATAAATGAAACATGATTAGAATTTATAAATTTGACACTTTTTGCATCATTATTTATCAACAAATACAGTATACCGAGGCTCTATAAAGTTCTACTTAAACTTTTAGCTGTGTAAACCTTAAATAGAGATTTTTGATCTAAACTTTAGATTGCCTTTCTATATATATATATAAAAAAAAGATTTTTCGAAATTCCTTTTCTCTGGCGCTCTAAGGGTTAAAATAAAAACGAACTTATAAGACGCTGTAATTTTGTATAAAACTTATATTGGTAATATTATCTAATATCTTGTGTATTATTTTTATAAAGTTTAGTACTTAACTTTTGTAAAAGTTTTTCCATTATGAGTGAAAAATTTAGAGATGATTGCATTACTCAATTTAAAATTACGCTAGGGTCCCAATTTTCTTGTAAATAACTGACGTTGAATGAGGCTAATCGAGCAAATTGTAAATACGGTATTTACCCCTTTTTAAATCATTTCAAAATTCGTAAAAGTGAAAGATTTTTTGAAAAACTATATGATGATAAGGTAATAGCTCATTGAAAAAGCTGTAGGAGAAGAATAAATAATTTAATAAGAAAATTTGCAATTTGCTTGATTAGCCCTATTCTATTATACAATTCAGTTACTCTGAACAAAAACGTTTAAAATATTTAATGTAACTGCGAGTGTTTTGCAGATCATTCTTTAATCGGATAAATGACAATGGCTTTTCAAGACCATAATGAGCAAACAAATATATATTGAAAGACAGTTAGTACACAATGAGAACCGTAATGTCAAACCATTTCTCTCTGTATCTATCCAAGCACCATGATTAAAGTTGTAAAATTATAACGAGGTTTTATAAAATTTTATAAATCCGCTGACACTTAAAACTGAAGATAATCGAATAAGTGTCTGTTGATAACAGTTGAAAAAATAATAAAGGAACTTTATTTTTATTCTTAAATTACGTATAATTATTAGATAAATCAATAAATACAGTCAAACAGTAATATTTTTATTTATTTTTCATTGATTCAAATTTAGAGAAGGATTATTAAATAGATGTAAAACAATTTGTTCTTAACGCACATTGAGTTGTAATAATTTGATTATTCTATTATTAGCTAGTTATTTTATCGGTGGTTTATTGACATGTAAATTTAAATTCATGCTAATTGTTGATTTATTATTCTTATAATTATTTAACAAACTTATAAAACTTTTCTTTAACATTAATCAATTTTTCATTATTTTTTCTTCTTCTTCTAAAAAAGGTTGATTCAAGGAGCATGGAAATGTAATTACCAATTACATCCCTTCGGATAACAGGCTTAAGTTTTTTCAAATACAATTCTATTAGAAAAGCAAAAAATGCAAGCGAACATCCCATCGAAACGAGATAAACAAGTATTCTCAATTCTAATTTATCTTCTTTTTCTTGCAAATTATTAGCCATCTCTGTTTCATTCCTTTTGCTTAGGGACTTGTCAATGTTATTCAAAAGTCTGAAGCGCCGATAATTTTTAGTAGCAATATTTAACCAAAAGTCCATCATGCCTGACTCAACAATTCGATTCACTAATGTCGCGAACTGTGAGAAGGGTGAAAATCTCGAAAATAAAAGCGTAGGCCAACCTACATGCACGCGTTCCTGAATGACATTGCAAATCCAGCCCTTGCTTGGATTTGACAAAATCCGATCCCAAGCTTTAGCTAGGACCACATTTTCGAGGCATATATTAACTTCGTTGAGATAAAATCTTTCCATACAGTCTCTATTATCAAATGGAATTACAGTCGAGGACATCGAGGAAAACCATTTGCGCGAATAAGTACCTGAAAGCAGCTGATCATGCTCCCTTCTGTCTATTATTAAGTGAAAACTTGCTATAATCATATCTTCGATATATTCAAAATGACGAAATTTTTTTTCAATTATATTTATGCTGAATATGAGTTCTAAAAATGTTGTTGAAAACATGGGGAATACAAATATTAGACATAAGAATACTATTTTTTCACTATTTTTCTCATTGTTTGGAGGTGTGGAGAATCCAATTAGTAAAAGAAGCAAAATATTGAAAGTTGTGAAAAATCTGCTTTTTAGATTTAGGGAGTGTCTTAATATTGCCATAACTGTTACAACGAGCATGATAGCACCGATTAAAAACACTAACTTCCAGTAGTTAAGTAATTCATAAAAACCTTGTTGCCTTATTAGAATATGCGTTCCCTTCCACGGGGTAAAAACAAAAATGTTTGTCAACTGTTCTTTTCCATTATGTGCCCAGGCAGATATACATAAGTCAATGGAATCGTAAAATAATGCTTTTCTTATTTCTTTTTGAGCTGCACTCTTTTTCATTTGCGAATCATTTATGATCACATTAACTGTGAAATTATAACTTTCAGCTATTGTTTTCATTAATAGATAATCGAATCCTTCTAGAACACTCCACCAATCATGTCCTTTATATCCCTGTGGCCGCAATAAATGAAATTGATTTCTGTAAAACGATCCTTTCATACTGTATCCATGTAAATTTTTTAGTTTATCAGAAAATAATGCAATATTATTGGAAAAGTTGATACTTTTGTACACTTCATTAAAAGGATTATATTCATGTATTACAACTTTTACACAATCGAAAAAAGGTAGTGGGAGTAGACGTTTTTTTAACTTTTTACAATTAACGATCTCAACGATAGTTAAAAAAAGAAATTTCACTTTCCAAAATTTTTCCAATACAGATCTAGAATTATATTGTTTATATGGTTGTGTGATAAAGATAATGGTGTGAGCCTTTGTACCTTTTTGTGAAATTGGAAATTTTGTTAAGAACAGGTAATGATCGTGCAATTGTAGTTCTGATTCAACTATCATAATGTTCATTACTGGAGTTTTTGAATTAAGCGATAAAATGTTCAACTTATCTGTCGCACTTTCAGATGATAATTTATTTAAATTTTTAAACATATATTTAGAATTTATTATAAAATTTTCTAAATTCCATAATTCCTTCAATATCAATAAAGATAAAGGTGAAAGCCTTTCTGCAGCTACCATAAAAAAGATTTGTTTTATTTTTAAGTCTTCAGATATGTAGTTGCTTATATTTTTAATCCAATTAATTTTTTGAAAACAACTCACGTAAATGTTTATACATAAAATGAAGTTAATCAATATATATACTAAACTAACATTAAACACTTTCATAATTTACTTAATCTCCTTATAGTAATATAATATTCCGTTGATCAACTGCAAATTAAAAATTTGAAAATCATTATTATGAAGAAAAATTAAAGGATTTTTGTTTTTAGTAATGAAGTGTGTACCTTCTTAATTTTTATTCTTTTTATAGTAGTTATTTCTACTGATGCACTCGAACTTAATCTATATTTATAATAAAATTGTTGTTTTTCGTAATATAAGTAAATTTTTTTTCCTTTACCAACTATCTACGTTTTTCTATATAGAATAGTATTAAATGAATATTATTTAAGAAATTGGAAAACATGAATATAATGACCTAGCTAATTTTTTAAAATATATATTATTTAAATTTTTTATTTAGATAAAAACATTTGATGTGTTAAACAAAAAATTTAATAATTAATACTATATATATTTTAAATAAAAATAATTTATAAAACTTTTTTTCAACAATTTCACATAAAATTATGACACAAATTAATTATTTGTTTGCCTAAAGTAATTATATAGTTTACAATCAAATACTGTATTATTATCTTTTGTATTCTGAAACTAAATTCTATTAATAATAGATAATATTTTTAAAATTTTGTATCTACAATAATGTATTCAAAGATTTTACTTATTAATTTTACTATTATATTTTATTTATCATTTAAAAATGTTATTTATTTTAGCTTAAGATTATTTTAACTTTTTACTGTAATATTACTTATATTTTATGCACATTATAAAAGCGTACACAAAATAAATTATAAAAAGCATTCGCAAACAAAAAATCGAGTAAATGAAAGTTAAAATTACTTAAAATCAAACGTCTTTCCAGCCACAACAAGTAGAGAAACAAAATTATTAATCTATAAAATTCGGTGCCAACAGCAAATATCAAATGATCCACATACCAGAATCCAGTTCCAAACAAACGATCAACAAACGCTGCTCGCCCTATTCACACATAAATCCGATTGCACCCACACACCTATAGCCACCCAGCCCGTGCATATGGCTTACGTGAAAAAATGTAACATCACGTCGCCACCCCCGATATTAAACATCCCAGCCAGCCCGCAAGCAGCGCCAGCTCGACGCCTCGCTAATAAATTCAGGTTTCGGCTTATTTTAAATTTCCCCGGCGTCCCGAATTTTAAGAGGAATTTCCAATAAAGCCGCGGGAGGCCAGACGTGGATATCGAGGTCGGCGGAAAAAGGCAGCCTTAGAGGGCCAGCCTTTAGCCTGGCTCTCCGCACACACAAACACACATAACTTACCGAATTCTTTGGGAAAGGGGCTGCAGATCGCGATGCTGTGGTTCCCTTTGAGCGGCTCCGTGGGCACGTGGGAGAAGAGCGCCGCGGGCAGTGCCAGGATGCTTGCCAGCACCCAGATCAGGCTGACCGTGAGGATGGTGAGCGGCTTGGCGGACAGGCCTGCCACGTGCCGTCTGATTGGATTCACGATCGCGTAATACCTGAAAGCTCAGCTCTAACCATTTTCTTTTGGTCGCTTCGCGTGCACAGCGTTCGCCGGGCGTGCGGGTGTGTATATATGAATAAAGGAGGCGTAGAGCGGCTTGAGTATACGCAGTTGAAAATTTAATAAAATGGAAATTTTGGCTGGGTTTGATTATTTAATGGGGGAAGGATGGTCGGTTTTTGAGGAATTTTGGGTGATATTAATTTTGTGTTGTTTAAATTGGATGCGCTATAGTGATTATACTTGGATTTTGGGCTTTTTAATGGCAAATTTTGGAGGTAATTAAATTTTCAAGTGTATACTGCAGCCGTTCTGCGCAGCGTCTTATAGGTAAATTTCTGGGCTAACAGTATCGCTAAGATGAGAGTAAATTTAATTACTGGCAGTATAATCGACTATTAAAAGCTAATTTTAAAGGGCGTCATTGTTATTAAGAATTACGAGAACCTTCAATTTTCATTAATTTAATGTTTAATAAAAATATTTAATTTTTAATTATGTAAAAACATTTTGTTATCAATTCATTTATCTACCATTAAAAACAAAAACGTGGTAAGACTTTTTTCAAATATAAAAATTAGATGTGAAAGATCTTCCAAATTGTCAGTAACTGCAGGGTTTCAGCACTCTGTAAATTTTAAATAGTGCAAAATGCTCCACTAAGTACTATTTAGTGGAATTCCCATTAACAAATAATGAAAATTCACGATTTCATTAGTGAATATTCATGATAAATTAATGAAAATAATGATAAAGTAGTGAATATTTTTAAATGTATTAAATAACATTAATTGATTCATTAAAATATTATATCTATCCATTGATTTAGCTTGAAAATATATTAAAATGCAAGATTTGGTGGGCAAAGTTTAAGAGTTATGTGATTTCAAGTCAAAATGTCGTAACCCTATTTTATACGCTTATTAATAAAGTTTTTAAACAGAACATTACTTTAAGAGAAAACTCTTTCAGAATTTATATACATTTCTATGTATGCGTTGTTAGAGCTTCATATTTTCAGAGAATAGTATGAAAGTATCTTACAAGAGCTTATACATTACTATTTCGTGTCGTTATTTTTTACGATGCTAGAATTTACTCTGTCTTTTTAATGAAAGAGTGCTCAATTAAAATAATTTTATTGCTGTTTAAAAGGCAATGTTTCAAAAGTTTATTATCTCTATATTTCAAAAAATAAATTTTTTACGCCACTTTACTTTTTAACTTTGCTGAGAATATCGTAATTAACAATCAACCTTTTTATTACTAGAATTTCTTTTATTCTTTTAAAACACAGAAATATCCGTATACATTTATCATTGCTATATTTTCAGGTATTTAAATAAAAATTATTATTATTAAAAATTATTATATTCTTTCATAACGTACATTTTAAATCAGTATGTGACAAACTTCTTGAAAATTTTTAAACTTCCACTATCTACACTTGAAAGTGCGTGAAAAAGTAATTATTTTTAAAAATCGACTTACGTGTTAGGTTACCCGCTCATTAAACATGTAGAAAATCCTTTTCAAGCTTTAACACGCGTTTTGCAAAAATTTCCACTCGTTACTTTTCAAATTCAAGCACATTAAAATACTCAACATCTTTTTACGATCACCCAACATCCGCACCGATCACCAAAACCTCTCGCAATTCTGTCGTATAACGTTAATTTTTACGATCCCCCTCCTACCCGGCCAATAACCGATTTTTTTCACTTCAAAAACGCCGACCTCGCGCGCAGAGAAAAAACAGCGCGTTTTAACAGCCGCGAACGCTGTATCCGTCAAAACTACCGGCACGGCAGGTATAAACACTCAGTTCGAGAGGAAGATTTCAATCCCCTAACCCGTCCAAACTACCTCTCTTAAAACCATACCACGTGAAAATCGCACCGCGAATCAGCTTTCATTCCAATGCCCTGTATAAACTACATAATTCGAAAAGCTCATCTCAAGTTTCAGTAGAAACGTACACGAGACTCAGTGGAGATAAAAGCCCAAGGACCGAGCGATCGTTCGAGGGCAGCGATCGATCGTCCGTGGGAAATTGATTCCTGACATGCCGAAGCCGGCAAATTGATACATTGAATTCGGGCTGCGTGCTTTTTTTCTCTGACCGAGCCAAGAAAACGCGTCGCGGAAAAGTCATTCTCGTGTATCCTTGTGATTTGTAGCTCTCGGGGAGGGCTAAGCAAACAGGCGGCCGGCAGCGTTGCTGTTTAAATCCTATTGATGTCGCGACGTTCGGAGCTTGCGCAAGCTCGGCTCCCTTTTTACAGGCGCGAGCGAGACGCGAGAGCTTTTGTGGCTGCGAATCCGATCGGGGGTTTTAAGTGGGAGAAGAAAGAGGGTTTAGAGGAGCTGCGTTATTTGAGGGATGGGTGTGGGACGTGCAGTTTCCTTTTGGGTTTTGGTTGGTGGAATTATTGCGTTATTGGGTCGGTGATGCTGGAAATCACTGTTTTTTATTTATTGTTATTTGTAGATAAGGAATTAAGTAAGTTATGAGTATATTTGTCATGAGTGTATGTATGTGCGCTATTAGAATAAATTTGATAGTAGAGAGAATAGGAGAGGGATGAAATTAACCCTTACTCTTTGACTACCTGTCGGAGTCTCGATTATTTTGGGAAATCCTTTCTCGCAGCCCCTCATCAAAATGAATATTTGCCGAACGATTTAAAATGTACGATGGTTTTCGATATAGCTCAGATAAATTAACATTTCTGTCTGTAAATCAAGTTATCAAATTACACTTATATTATGAAGATGATGAATAGATAAAATAGTTAGAAATGTTAATAAGAATATTTGAACGAAAGATAAAGTTCACTATTATTAATTATTATTTAAATAAATACTCGGAGTTTAAAATAAAATAAAATGATACAAATTAATCTTTCATTCATTATACTAACCAACATTCCTAAACATTTCATCAACTTATCAACTTTATAAAATAAATCTACCTTAGCAAATTGATTCATATCAAAAAATTTTGTTTATAAGAGTCAAGTCAAAAGATATCGTGCACTTTGAATCCATCAAAAGATATTCATTTTGACGAGAAACTTCAAGGAAGTGCTCCCCAAAGCTGTCAAGAAGCCGATAGATAGTCAAAGGGTAACGATCAATTTCACTGCTCTTTAATTCGCTCAACTAATCAATTTTTCGTGCTAGATTCAGATTCTCATTTTTATACAAGTATAAGAGTGTATTTTAATATCATTTATTATATTTAATGCGACATTCATGATAAATAAGTAAAATGATAATTTAAATAGACAATTAATATTTTAATATTACAAACTACTATGTCAAAAACCCATTATATAAAGGAGAAATTTGATGAGTGCAATTTTGCCTCTAGAGTACTTCCCTGCCTAGATAAATTAATTTTCAAATTATACAAAAATAAATTAGTAAATATTAATTTGAAAAGATTTTTCCAAAAGCTTTAATATTATTTACTAGTCTTGAAAAGAATTTTTATATAAAAAAAAATACTATACTGAAGTAAATAGGCTTTAAAATATTGAAGTAATAAAAATATTATGGTTTTCAAAGTTTTATGTGTGTAGCAATAAAATAGGTTCTCCTATCATCGTAAATCATAGTAGAAAAATTCTAAACTTCCTAAGTTATTTAAGCCATAAAACTTTCACCGGATAATATTTATAATCCTTACTGATTTTGGGTTATGTTAAAGATAGCTTACTGATCAAAAAACATACATTTTGAATTGGTAAAGAGGAAACATTGTCTATTCATATGTATCTATGCAGTAAAACCCATCAATATATTCATGGATGGAACTTCAGTTTATAGATGAAGTTATTTGTCGAATGACAAACAGTCATATGCTATTATGTATTTCATCAATAAATTATATATTCCATCAAAATCCAAAATTCAGTTTTCACTTCTTAAACAATCTTTTGCATATTTGAAAATTTTGATGAAGTAACCTTGTATCAAGGTCATAAGATCAATATCAGTAAACACCGGATTAACTTTTGTGTACGCACTTAGAGGGATTTCAAAGTTTCTAATTGATCTTAAAGTTATGCTATAAAGTATTTGATTACATCAAAATATAATTTTACAAGATTTCTAAGTATTATATAACTTTCAAGTAATTAATAATTAATACTTAAAACATCGAGGAAGGTCGGTGAGTGTTTTGTAATTTTTTGTATTGAAAAGCGCAAGTTATTGTTAAGCAGCGCTTTTATTGTTTTTGGAATATGTGTCAAATGTCAGATTTCAATCTTCATACTTAGCTATGCACGAACGAACGCAAACAAAGTCCGTATTTTAATGGTATAAAAAGACCATATTAATTATCATTCCAATAGAATAAGTTTTTCAGTATTTTAGGTGATAATTTTTTTAACAATGACAGGTACATTTTAAGTCACAAATGTCTGAATTTAATAAAAAATGTTTTTTACAGAGAGTATACTGACGTGAAGTTGAAATATAAAATATCGCGAAAATCTTTGACACTTGATATTTATTATTTTGACGTGAATTCAGCTTTTGGACTTTATTCATGCGGAGTTTTAGGATTTGCTTTAGAAATTCACAGTGAAAAGAAAGATTTAAATTATCAAGAAGCTTAGTCTTTCTACTTCTAGTATACGAACGTTGACGTATAAGGTAACACGTTATTCTCAGCTATAAAGTATAGTTTTTGTTCAACAATACATTGTTACAATGTTTAATGAACATATTTTTTATAAAATTTGTAGACCTTTTTGTAAATTTAAACCTGTTTTAAAAGTACTTCAATACCTCAAAAAAATGTATCAATGAAAATTGCTTTAATAAATTAGTTGGTTAAAAAAGAAGAAGTATATACTTAAGGCAATTTTACTTAATGACATTACTTAAATAAGTAATGTTAAAATAATAAACATTTTAAAAAACGTTAAGCTTCATATATATAAATTTAAATTGCAAAAAAGAACAGTTAAAGAGTCTTAAAGCTAGCCGAGACATTAAATACTAAACCAGTAAAAAATTCAAAACGAATAAGCTTATTATATCAATTAAAAGGTTTCACCTTTCGGCCGACAGCGCAGTGAGCGTGAAGACGGAGACCCCAATAGATATATCCTTGGCGCACTCGGACAGCTTGCAGACCGCCAGGCCCCAGGGCCAGGACTCGATGGTGTACAGTATCGACGTGAAGGGTACGCAAGTCACGATCACCTGTAGCAAATCAAACCCCAGATCTCATATACCCTTCAACCGCCATACTACCAGCATCCCTCCTGCATGCAAAATCGAACGCCGTATTATCGTAATAGAAGTATAGACCGCGTCTAATTTTCCGACTCATTGGCCACCTTGTGCCGGCGCATTGCGAGCGCGCGCAGATATAGCCCCGCGGCCGGTCTGGCATTGCTGATTCGAAATTGAAAGCGCGCGTTATGCACGCGAAAATGCATGCGCCTCGTAAATTTGCGCCCGGAGCGCGCGCACAAAGCCGAGCTGGCAGGTGGCCAGATGCTGTGTAACCTTTATTCGATGCTGCGGAGTGATGGGCTGGATTGCGAGGGTGTCAAGACGTTTATGTTGCGGGTGAGTTTTAGTTACTGGGAAAGGAGAGATTTTTTTTTTGATTGTTGTTAGGAGATTGCTGATGTGGATTGCTGTGTGTTTGGAAATTTGGCGTTGGTAGTTTACGTGCTTGTTATTAATTTTGTGTAATAAAGTCGTTGTTGTAAATGTTTGTTGAGACTAAAAAAGTTTATTGAGTTTTTAGTAAATCCCGGATGCTAAGAGAGAGTAGCTTGAGTAATTTAGAGACTGAATTTTTTATTTTTAAGCTACTTAAGTAAATCTTTTTTATATTAACAACTTTTATCGAAAAGCGAGCCACTTTATTAAAAATTTAATAACTAGAAGTGCCGTCGATAAAATCCGAAATGTACTTGCTATAATTAAAAAAAAACCGCTGCCAATTCTTTGGCATGTATCAAGATTAATTTATTGTTTCTATATGTATATTATGCAGTTTAATATTTAGTACGATTAAGCATATTTTTTTATTTTGAATGATTGACATCTTTATTAAAATTTGTTAATGTTGTATTGCTGAATCAGTTAACAGTTAAAAGGTTAAATATATCA
This sequence comes from Eupelmus urozonus, assembly GCA_900480035.1. NCBI lineage: Eukaryota > Metazoa > Arthropoda > Insecta > Hymenoptera > Eupelmidae > Eupelmus > Eupelmus urozonus. The sequence goes on along the minus strand of UELX01005515.1, from coordinate 95 downwards.
ACATGTAAAAACATTTACACACGGAGAAAAAATTTGTGTAAAAATTACCAAACTTTTTGTAAAGCGGTAACAGACTGTGAAAACCTAAAAAATTA
>UELX01005514.1:0-13480 GCA_900480035.1 Eupelmus urozonus | reverse complement strand
ACTTATTTATTTATTTATTTACTTAGTTTAAAAATGACAATTTTTCTGAAATATAAAAATTTCACGATTCAGTACAAATATATAAATCTGTTTATGTAGGTAAATAAAATTAAACAATTTCAAATTCACTAATCCGTTAGTTGAAAAAAATCGTTTTTTTCTTATCTTGTATCGTTCAAAAAAGTAATCAAAATTTATATCCACCTATATTTGTTTTAATTTTACTTTAACATATTTTCATCTTTAAAAAAATTTCAAACGACTATTTCAAACAGTTTTTGATTCATAAATTTGGTAATATTTAAAAAAAATGCCTAATGACAAATACCTATGTATTTAATAGAATAATTGAGTTAAATAGAAAGATTCAAAAAATTCCCGTGAATATTTTCTAAAATACAACAGTTGGCAGACCACATAACATTTATTGGCAATATAAAAAAATGACTGGATCGATTTTTAAGTTTCTATTCTTTTTCAAAAACATTTTATATATTATTATTATTACATTAGATTTAATAATATTACAAATAAGGTTTTAAAAAATGCAAAAAATAAGAATTCTGAAAATAAAAATTATACAGTTATTATTAATTATCTTAATTATTTTTACAATTGCAGGTATGAATTTATTATTTTATATTACAATAATAATCACGATATTTATCACGATAATAATAATTAATTTCATCGAATATATATTATATATGTTAAAATACTTATACAAAGCATTCAAAAATCAAAATAGTTTTATTTGCAATGGATATTTCTCATGGAAGGAGATTTCTAATTGTAAATAAAGAATATTTTCCACATAATTAAATAATTAATTAATTAACTAATTAAGTTTTGATAACAACAATTTTATTCACCTTTGTTGTACTTCTATACATGAAACGTTCTAAAACAAACTAGTAATTTTAATTTAATTGCATCTAGCTAAAATTTTTAAATTTTTCATAAAATATAAAAACTTTTTGCCTCTCTTTTTGCCAACAACTTTCATACAAAAATTAGATAACATTATTATATACAAATATTCTCGCTATCTTTATCGATATGCAGCAATAAACAAAGACACTTGAATTAAAGATTATGTAAGCTTGATCAAAGGTCGCACGCATTCAACTATCTTTGGCCAAAGTTCATTTGTGGTGATTCCGCTAAACTCTCGCAGCAACCCGCGCTTTTTATAGTAGTCCACGACCGACTTTGTTTTTGATGTATACTCGTCTAGCCGTCTTTGAACTATCTCTGGACGATCGTCAGGTCGCTGACACAATGGCTCGCCAGTTACATCGTCCTTGCCCTTAGAACAATATTATTAATATAAATTTTTTTGTGTGTTTAAAAAAAAACTATCGATGCCATTTATGATTTTAAATAAATATGTATGTAGTAAATTTATTCAAATTAATTTTCGAAGTCTTATGAAGTTGAGAAATTGTGTTTTGATAATTTCTTAAAATTTTAATACTATGGCATGCTTAATCATATATTTATTTTCTCTTACCGGTACTTTAGGGTCATTAAATCCAATATTGTAAACTCGTCCACTTGGCAAATGCGTCCAGCGATTCTTAACCCTTTCCAAAATTACGGAATCCGGTACTACGAGATTTATGACAATAGATATTGGATGAATCGTGTCTAATATTTCAGCTTGCGGTACAGTTCGAGGAAACCCTATTGAAAGAAAAGATTTTTCTTGTTAATATTTAATTATTTATTCCTGATCACTTCTTGTAAAAACAGAATATTCAAAAAATATTCAAAAAAATTATGTTTCTATTATTTTTATATAAATGCTTTTATGAATATTTTATAATATATAAGTATAATACGTACTAAAAGACTATTAAAAATTAATGTGAGTGTTTACATTAAAAATTATAAATACTAGACTAAACTTAAAATAATAAAAATTAGTAAATAAAAGAATAAAAATAAAATGCAAGTATTTGATTAGAAATAAATATAAAAAGCACAAAATCTTGTTAAATTATTAACAAAAAATGCATGCATAAAAAATTTAGATGATATATTTACTATTTCTATCACCTTAAAACAATTACCTGTTTGGGTGAAGACCGTCTGTATTGACATCTTAATCAGTTGTGTTTATATAATATTATATCATTCCGTAAATGTTACTCGAATTCATAATAAACATTATTATCAAACCATATATTTCTTTTATTATAAGATTAATCATATAATTAGACAGTCACAAAAACGGTTTAAACATTTTATTGATACAAATATAGAAAACTTGCTCTCTATAAGTAATCCTACATATACACCTTGACAAAATTATGCTTTTTTACCGACATTTGTAATTTACAATAAGTTTAAATATATCTAAGGCGATTTCTAGAATTGTATGCGCTTTTAGGCATAATATACAGAAGGCCTTAAATTCAAACGTACATTGTACTAACTTATTTGTTTACTTATTTCTTTTATCAACAATCCACGGAATCACGCAACATTTTTTAGGCTCATTTCTCAAAAGTTTATAGTGAAAAACGTTGCTAATAACGTTTCTCATCGGAGACTATTGTGCATCACGTTGCGCTCTATATCACAGTTAAAAGTATCAAAATATTTAAAACTAGTGAACAATTTTTCAAATAAAAATGTCGGGAAAAAGACCGCGCTCTAATAATAATAATAATAATAATATACAAATACTATGTGAATTGTGCCACGTGTTCTTTAATGCTTGGCCACATGCTGTCCGTCGTTTCGCCAGCAAACGTTTTCAGAACATTTAATTTCTTGTAATAATCGATAACTGGTTTTGTCTTCGTTGCGTATAAGTTTAACCTCTCCTGGACTATCTCAGGCTGATCATCTGGGCGTTGAACCAAAGGCTCGCCTGTCACATCGTCTTTGCCCTGTTTTAACAAACAAAATTCGATAGGACCTCGTTTGTGGCTATTTCTTTTTTAATACTTAATTTTGCAAATTGACAATTGATTGTTTGTGCCTTTTATTTTGTGCATGATTCTTTTCAGTCTGTATTCCAGTTAGCCATATAGGTACAATAAAAAAAGTAAATATTTTTGTACGGTTACATTAGAACAAGGATAAGAACGGGGTTAATTTATTATTGCAAGGTAAATTGTTCATTAAAAAAATCTCTAATTATTTCAAGGCATTTACGAGATTTAATAATTGTAAAATAGAACGATTGAAAAGTAATCGATTTATAAATCATTTTAGATTCACTTGAATAGATTCGAAAAATTTACATCAATTCGTGTGTCAATAACATTTTATTTCAATATGTATTAAGAATATTTTTAGATTTCAAACAGAATCGTCGAAAGACCCTTTTAATAGAAACAATTTTTGCAGAAAAAAATTCTCGATTCAAAATTACTTCAGATATTGAATTATGAATTCAATAAAGAATCAAGCACATAAGAAAAGGTTTCCTTTGCTCACCGGCACTTTCGGATCGTTGAATCCGATATTGTAAACTCTACCACTTGGCAAATGTATCCAACGATTCTTAAGTCTCTCTAAAATTACTTTATCAGGTACATCGACGTCGATCACTAGAGACACGGGGTGGATTTTTTGCAATGCCTCGGCTTGCGAGACAGTTCGGGGAAATCCTAGACGCAATAAAAAATAAACAATTTTTTTAGCAAACGATAACTGCTTTTTCTTCTTAAGCCTTCTACCTGTTGTGGATCTACGTATGTTCACCTCGTTTAATGTATGTTTCTATTTGTTATGTTATTTGAATTTTAATATTAAATCATACAAAATTATAACGGCAAACCAAGGTGCAGCAGATTTTAAAAATACTTATAATGATGTGCGACGGATATATTAAATCGATTGCAAAGTTTTACTGATTTTAATGAAACAATGAAAGGTTAATATCTTCATCACACATCTTTAAAAGTTTGATTAATTGACAAAAATTAAATGCAAAATTACAAGAAAAACAAAAAACAAACATCAATAGTGTAAACATTAAATTTAAATTACTCACCATCTAAAAGCCAGTTCCGGCCTTCTAGAGCTTTTATTTCCTCGCTGATAAGAGCTATCATTGTTTCGTCTGGAACGAGGCTTCCAGAATCAAGATATTTTTTGACTTCCTTTCCCAGTGCTGAAAATTAAATAAAAATTACAGTTTTTGAAATAAAAAATGCGATACTATAATAAAATGTATTTTTGATTTATGTATAATAACTTATGATTAAAAGACCTAAAGTTAATTTTGTTATATAAGTTCATTCTGTGAGATCTCAATAATTACTCGTCTTTATAATAAAAACAAACAATAAAAAAATTTCAATTAATTTTAAAGAAACCCATCAAAAGTGATAACATTACTAGGGAATCGCAAACAGATCAATCCAAGCAATCAGCTCGCGTAACCCTCTCGATAATCAGTTCAATTGCTGGTCCCGAGCGCCAATGAACGAGACAGTTTAGCGAGACTGTCAAATACTAAAGAATAAATCATGCCAATCAAGTTCCAGATGACCCTGTAAAGAAATTATGAAGCCGCTCAGTTTGTTTTTTATAAATTACTATAAACTTTAGACTTTAAAATTCATGAAATGTAATATTATGGTGATGTTCGTTTATAACTATTTTTCATACGATTAACTAAATATATAAAAACAAAAAGTCACGAATCAAAAGCTAAATTATTCAATGAAACACTTTATTATTTCACTTCTAATATAATTAATTTACCAAACTTTAATTATAACGCTCTAATCAATTTACAAAAATAAGAACACCTATCCGTTCGCAAAGATTTAATCTAGCGATACAATCGCACTGTTCCATTTTATCAGTATTTCAGAATATCAGAAAATAGTCACATACCTACACGTGTTTTTCGATATTGCATAAATATTTGCTTAATTTTTTTTTTTAAATATGAATAGGACTGAAAATTAACAAATATGCTGTAAAACTTGGATCAAATTTATATATAAAAACTCATACTTCAACTATATTTATTCAGCTGACCTATATCAGCAATCCCTATAAAAAAAAACCGAGTTTCAAAAAATAATTCAATTTAAATATGCGCTTCAATCGGGTTTGAGTTGATTTAACTATTACAAAATAAGATTTAGGTACCATACAAGCGGTATCCCAAACTTTTTAAAACGAACTTTTGTGCACGTTCTCATTTGTACGAGCTGTCGAGATCGAATGAACTAAAAACTAGAACTAAAAACATAATCGTCTTCTAAACACAAATAAAACAAATCTTCCCAATTTTACCGCTCCCCAAAAATCAAGCCCTCCCCAATCCCCATCAAACCCCCTCCTCACCTGTCTGATTGGCGATGTGAAACCTTAGCTTGTCACCGCTGGATATATGATTGACGTCGAACTGCTTGACGATGCGGGCCGATATGGTACCCTTACCGGAACCCGGCGCCCCCAGGATCACCGCCCTGAAAGCAGCCTGGGCAGCAGCCCGGCTTGAATTCACGCTGGTCAACGCTACCATCGCCGCCGGTCCCTGCTTCTGCTGCTGCTGCTCCTGGTTACCGTTCGTTCTTTGCCGAGAAAAAGAGAGGGTAAACTTAAGAATGCAGGGATGACTTTGTTTGTATATGGTACGCGACGATAATTATGAATGAGATGTGTGATTTTTGAAAATAATTTGTGAGATTTTATGCCTTGTTAATCGTGATTGAACTTTGGTTTTCTAGACTGTTTGAGAAAAAGTTCGTATAGATTATTGCGATTTTAAACGTTTTTGCTTAGATAATCGGTCGATTTCGTCATACACAGTTAGTAAAAATGTAATTATATATACATAGGCCGCACGTAGTTAATTTTAACGTAATGCAATACAAATTTATCTGTTACAATATTTGATTTAAGTGATGGAAGGTTTAATATTATAAAAAGTTAATTTTAAAATGCTTTCAACATTCTTATAATAATTGCAAATCCGTTAATACAAAAAATTTACCCGCATATAAAAAATTAAAGTACAATCTATCTTACTTGAACGCCAATCAAACTCTAACTCATCTGCTCCAAATTCCTTTAACTAGCTAATCAACACCGATAAAAACCGAATCAAAACATTAACGTGACCAAGCAAAATCCAACCGGTTTCACTTTTCCTCAACGAACCACTCTCACTCCCGCGAAGACAAATCCACCTCAAAATCCCCTTCCAACAGCGCCGCAGAACTCACCAACAAAACACTCCAAGCCACTCTCCAAAACCCATAAGAATCCCCTTAACACCACCACGAACCAACCAACTTCCACGCCGCGCCGGTACCCACACACATATGATCGGCCGACGCACGTGCGTTACGTCAGCCTCATCAGCGCGATTTTTCCTCGCGTCATGCGGCCCCGCAGACAAACACTCGCGCGCGCTCGGTTTATATAGGCGACCTTGCCGATCGCCTACAGCGCGCGTAATCCATGTGAGCGGCGCGATAAACGCGACGGGCGAGCGCGTGGACTTTGGATCGCGTTCAAGAGCAGAGGTGACTGCACTTGCGCCAGGCGATTCTGGGATGGATTTAGAGAGCGGGAGGTATTTGTCTCGTCGTTTTTCCGAGGGGCTGTTGCTTGTGAATGGGAGAGCGAGGTGTTGCTTTGGGATGCTTGGGAGCGGGGCTTGAGCGCGGTTGTCTGGGATGGCCTGTGGGTTAGGGGTTTTAATATCAATTGTTACGTAAATAATTATAGGTAATTGAAGGAAATAGCTAAATAGGTATGACGAAACAAGGAAAAAGATGTATACGCGGATTTAGAATTTTCTTACAAGTTTCTTCGATTTTTGCAAACTTTAAAACGCGTTAAATGATATATATATATATATCACTAACTGCTTAAAATTAAATAGATAATTCAAATTTGAATAACCACCTGAGGCCTCGCACCGCTCCGATAGCACCGGCTTCAGCTGAACTCTCAAGCCAAAAACTAGACCGTCAAGACAAAAAAAGCGAAGCGCGAAACTGGAAACTGACAAAATAATTCACAAGCTCGGACTGAAAATCGTGTGCTGCAGTAGAGAGCCACACGCGATATGTCGAAGGGTGAAACGCGCTATCATTTCCCCAGCGAGCTGTTATCGCAATCCCACGCCGCATGTCTGCGCCGACGCGATTCTTTGTATATAGGATGCGAATAAGTTTCATCTTTGACGGATTGGCTTATGGTTCTTTTTATGACGCAATAGAAGCGAAAGTTTGATTTTGAGGATGAATAGTAACAGTATTCCTTGATCATGTCTGGGTATAAGGTTTTTTGAGAAATTCACAAATAACGTCGTTTACCGTTACGAGAACTTTTGTTTTTAATAATTTTGGAATTTTTTAGTAAAAATTAATTAAATTATTAAGTATAGATTCTAAAAAGAACTACTGTAAGTGAATTTTCTAATAAAGCGTGCACAATAGTGTGCACAATATTACTTTCAACAGTATCATAGGATGTTAAAAATTATAATTTTACTTATATGTAACGAATACGTGTTACGATGTCGATACAGTAGAGCTCTGTTTTAACGGAATTCCCGCCGATTAAATAAATTGCAAAGCGCGCAGCACGCGCTCCGATTTTCAAACTGCGCTTCAATAATTCAATTTTCCCGCGCGAACTACATATCTATACGAAAAATTAACCAATATCTCAAAACCATTCAGCGCAAGAAAGCATCGATTTTACTGGACCCTCCCTCTGCTCCAATACATCAATCCACGTCACGGCAAACACGATCCATACAAATAAAGAACACAAACGTTTCATTCAAAGCGAACTCCTTTACATAACCACACGCTCATTCATAAATCCCACTAAACTTAACGTGTCACCAAACGCCTGCACCTTAAACCAAATACACTCTCACTAACAAAGCCTTTAACTTAAACCGACACTTACTAAAACCAATCTCTAACCTCGGCTCCCATCCGACCTTCCAAATCGAACTCGCAAAACGCACTCATACGCGCATAAAATACACTCTTCAGAAATATAGACGCACGTGGTCCGATCGTGCGCGAGCCGCGAGAGTAACTAACTAGCGCGTTCCTCGATTTTCCGCGCAAGGCTCTTCCTGCATACGTCGGGCGCATGACGCAAGCGCGCGCCAGCCGGCTTGGAGTATGGGCCAACTTTTCGTGAGAGAATGAAGGAGGGGGGGAGGAAAGTTCGGTGACGCGCAGGAGGGTGAGTTTGCGAGGGTGGCTTCGGACGGGCTGCCTTAGGCTTTTTTTTAAGTAGTTAAAGCTTGATGAAATGATGGAAGAATTTGGAGTTGGACTGTGATGAAGTGGTGGAGTTGTGTGAAATTTGATTGTAGTAAGATTTAAGGGAAATTTTTATTCGATCGGTTATATTTTGTTGTTATTGATTAATTGAACTCGTTAGTTTTTTTTAGATAAATCTGGGACGATTATCACGAGCGCTAGGTTCTCTTGAGTGTTACGCGGTTATTCGACACTTCGCGAAATGGAATCGATTACTTTATTTTTACGCTAGTTATGAATCATTAAAGTACCGCTGTATACATCAGTTAGTACTATTGTGTAAAAGAATTAACATCGAGTCCTATTTCAACTATTCTTTTCTATGTTCTCAATGTATAATGAATATATATTACCCGACACACTGATAAACATTTAAATTAACAAACAATATAATAACAACAGCATTTACTTTTTGGCTTACCTAAAATTTTTCCCTATTAACTCTAGACATTTAGTAAATGATAATAATAAAAAATCTCTTGTAAATTCATTGCATAAGTAATTTACTGACCAAAAATCTCCTGCGCTCTGTAACAAAATCCAGTGCGGTCAAGTGCTTATCAAGAAAATTTAGTGCTCGCAGTATTGAACGGCCGAGCGGCAAGACGAAAATCTGCCTTTATCCTTTTCTTTTCACTACCTGCGCCCCGCTATTATCACTGATGATCGCGTGCACTACGAGCAAATTGCAGATATTGCTGATTTTTATCTTAGCGTTTTAGTCAGAGAAACGTGCCGAAATTCTTTCTTGATTTTATAAAATTTGTGAGTATAGTTGTTATGTTTAATGTAGTTACTGTTCAAAGTGATAAAAGTAGGAGTCTAAAAATATTTTCTTTGAATCTTTGAGTAATAATAATCAAATATTGAAAATTAAATTACAAAATTTATACAAAATTACTGAAAAATAATTGCAGAGGATAATAATCTTAAGTTTAGACTTATATTTATGTAAAGATTACATGTAGGCGATCCTACATTTTTCGTGTACCTAGCTGTTATTCTTTGATAGATTCATAAAAAAATTATACCAGGGATTTTATGTATATCTGGCATCACTAATTATACTTCAAAATAGTTACAATCGAGAACGCAAACTATTACTTAAAATTACACAATGTTATAGGCCTTAAATGTCAGTTCCGTAACATGTAACAACATAGATTTTAGTACAAACCATCATGATCCTTAAAAGTGGAGAATGTAAAAACAAATTTCCTCTTAAGTACCATGAAACATATCGATGTAACAAAATATTTATGATTGTATCAAAATTAAAATTATCTATTTAACATTAAAACGAAGTGCTTACTTTTGTTACCCATTTTTCTAAAAAATGTACTCTTTATAATACCTAAATTCAAAAGCACTACAAAATAGTTTTTAATCACCATCCGTTGAAGAATTCTCACACTACGTGAGACAGATCATCAAAATCAACCAAAAGAGAGTTTGAAAATTCACATTTATATACTTGCGAAATTCGGAAAAAAGCATAACATGTCATATAATATATCAATGATATAACAATGATATATTTGAAAGTAGATATTATTTTTACTGAGTTAATAGTAAATATATTCAAATTCTTATAATTTCTTAGCAAAAAATACGAAAATAACAGTTCCATAACACTAAATATAAAAGAAATTAATAATTGTATCTTAATCACTATTTTCTACATTTAAATGACCCCAAAAATGAACTAGAAAAAAAATAAGCTTTAATTTGCTTTTTTTATGACTATTTATAAGACTATTTGGCACTGGTTTTGCTTTATGTATTTGTTTTATATGTTATTACAGTTAAGATAACCATTTCAAAAATTGGAAATATTTGATTTTGCCATTGGTACATTTTGAAGTCTGGTTTCAGGCAAGGTCCGATAGAATCACCCATATATCTTGTAATTGTACCTTTGCCAATTTTTTAATGAATCTGTTGAATACGTTTAAAAAATTCAACAAGACCTATTCTAAAAAAGCTCTTAAAAAATTAACATGCATGTTGTTTTCTGATTGATGTAATACAATCATTTTTAACGCAAAATGTTAAGGATTAATGCACAAATAAACATTATAAAAATATATAATGAATAGGTAAAAGGAAGAGTTTAAAATTTTTATTTAAAAAAGAAACTGCCATTTGTTCTTCGTAAGGATAATGCAATGACTTCGATATAAAAGAATATCTAATTTATAGAAGAATATTGTGTTCTTCTAATCGAAGAAAATTCTATAATCAGCTTAAAAAAATCATTTCCCATAGAAACTGTTACGTAAGTGAACCTTAACATTTAAAGCCGAGTCGGATAGCACTGCTCAGTTGCTGTTTGGTAGAAATTAGATTGTACGTGTGTGTTATTTTAAACAAATATTGTATAATCAATGTAAATTTTAATTTATCTAAACATTTGAAACAATATATGCATACAAATCAAGAAAAAAAGACATTTTTTCTGTTAACAAGCAACTCCATGTATTCAACTAAAATGGTTCTTTTATTTATTTATTTAAATAAAAAGAAATGTGATAATCTTAATTAGAACAAAATAGTTTTTAGTAGTGAATACTCGTAAAAAAAATTAATAACACAATTTTTAAATAAACCAATAGTATTTATCGGACTAAAAATTGATAAGATCCAAACGTGAGAGCTTGTACCAAGTTCTTTATTTTCAACAGTTTTTTTAAAATTGTTTGTTAAAAAGCATGCCATCGTAGAGCTTATCTATAGAGAAAAACATTGTCTAATTATGCGGTGTCAATAAAAAATAGTCCTAGTATGTTACTCATCCTTTTACCCATTACAATTTTTCAAGTTGTTAATATCACACACAAACAAACGCCGGGGAAAGCAACTGAAACCAAAATGAGAGGTTTGCGTGCGACTTATGAGGGTACTTACTGATAATACCAGTGAAATACATAATCTGCCGGCGATGAATGATACTGTGCCGTGATGTAGTGATTTACGGACCATGCGGTCAGCAGTGCAGCCAGCCCCACTGCTATCCTAAGGAAATGCATGCTTCCAGACATTGTTGCTTTCTATACACCAAGCTATATGGGGCTTTCAGTTTAATTGTCCTGGAATCGGGTTGTTTTTATCACACAATGTTTGTAAGTCTATAGGTGATAATGTTTACATTTACATTGGCTTTAGCTTATTTTCGAAATAAAGCGCATTAAAAGTTGAAGGTTAAAAGGGATTACAATAGAGGCACTGTAATATGTATTCAGACCATAGGTATGTATTTTGAATAGAATACAAGGTTATGAAAAGTTCTACATTGAATTGAGCTTGAGCAAAGACATAGAGCTGAGAGTCAAATGCCAGAAAAAAAGAAGATTTTTATATAATTACCGTGTAAATAGTTTTTAGATGCCAGTGAACACCAATATTATTTAATTTAGCAGGCAAATTTAATGCGATCATATAACCTAAATCACTTAAAATTTTAAATAGAAAATTTGAAATTAAAATAATAATGTTAGTTTCTATATTTAATTTAAACACCTATAAATTTATATAATTTTTAACAATATTCTTATAAAATAATAAATATAAAATAATTAGAGTGGCGATAATTTTAGTTGATTTCAAATTTCCCGCTTAAAATTTTAAGTAATTCGGTGTATTGTGGCATATCAGAGTTGAATTTAGATCCATGGCCATTTAAACAAAAACGAAGTCAAAAAGTAATTCAGGCTTTATTTAAATGCACCCACAGAAATTTGGATGATAATTTTTTTAGGAAAGTATAGATCTAAGTAGCGCTGTGAGTAAAGTTGCACACATTCATTATCCTGTACATAACTTATCCTCATTTCAACAATATAACTTTATAGAAAGTTAAAAGATTGAAATTTATTTGCAGACACGTGATTATTAACTCATGTGCGTTATTACCTACAATTAAGTTGAAGAAAAAAGATTTTTATAGTCCTGTAAACTGAAACAATTCGTGATAAGAAAAATAAAATGAAAACAAAAAGAATTTAATTTAGCCCTATCTTCCTCTACAATTAATCAGCACATAAGTGATTAACTGCTTGAATTATATTGAAACAAATCATAATGAATATTTAATCAATTATTAATATATTTTTAAGTTCATTTCTAGTAGGTATACTTTGTTGATAAGAAGCTCGTAGGACTCTATTTCATTTACTCTCCAGGTTTTGAAATTCCGATGTTTTCATTTTACTAGAACTAAATTTTTTATTAAAACATAATTTACTAAAGTATAATCATTAGTAATACTAAAATAAATTTTTTTTTAATTTATGTAGAGTTTGTGTAACAGTAACCTTATTTATGAAAATTAAAATTTATCTATCGTATAAACGATAAGTTAACGAAAAAGGAAAGCTTTTTCCCTTCAATAATAGCAATTCCCCTTGTTATTAGTTCTACATTACTGTCTGTATGTTAGAGACTTTGACTACTCTTACGTTCAGTAGTAACAGACAAAACAAATATTAATAAGCCATCAACAAAACAGTTCGATTTTTCTACTGCGGGACAAGGAAGTAGTAACAGTTTTAAGAAGCAGCTAGTGATATACGCCATCAAACCACATAATTACAAGCTCCCAAACTATCTCACACACTCATAAAAATCAAAGCTACCTGATCGCACACAACGTTTCAATAACACAAATACTACTTTCTGTAAAAAAAAAGCCCTTGAGCGCTCAAATTACAATTTTGGAGGTTATGACACCCCCGTAGCGAGCTACAACAGCGGACAAACATCGCGAAAGGCTCACATGCGAAACATTTCGAAAAATGCCTTACGGAGACTCGACAGCCGCATCCTGGCGAGGTAAAAACGAGCGTTCGGCGATCCTCGCACTTTGCTCATACACGAGCGCACAGCTCCCCGCGACGAACCGACGTCTTCGTCTTCCAAGGCAAAAGCTTTATGAGTTACGTAAGGATGTAAGATGTAACTATACCACTTCGCGCGCGCGCGCGCGTTTCGATTGTGAAGGTTTGTCGTTGATTTGTAGGCTTTTGTATTTTGGTGAGCGTGTAGGTTTTTATAAAATTGTAAATTAAGAATGTCTGCGAAAATGCTGATAAAGTCAGTTGTCAATTTAAAATTTTACAAGAGTAGATGCTAAAACCAAGGTTCATAAGCCAAGGTCCATAAGAATATTAAATTTTAATTCAATATATATATATATATATATA
>UELX01005513.1:0-13481 GCA_900480035.1 Eupelmus urozonus | reverse complement strand
AAAAATCTCCCTTTTCCCAAAATTTCAAGTAAATTAAAGCGATTTTACTCCCTTAATCATGAAACTTAGAAAACTCATCTATTAAATTTTTTTGTTTTTTATTAAAAAATGTATCGATAGAATAAAGTGATTAAGTAAATTTTTACAAGTTATATATATAACTTTAATTTACTTGAAATTTTGGGAAAAGGGAGATTTTTTTAAATACTTTAATCGGTATTAAGAATTAAAATTTTTTAAAACATTTTTGGAACAAATAATCGATTTTTTAAACCATCAGAAGCTTATTGTTTTCACTTTTAATTTAATTTTTACAATAAAAAGCATTTTATAAATTCACTCACATCAGGTTTTAGTTTCATGACAATTTTAAATTATACAGGGTGCTTTGATTTATTAGTATTAGTATCTTTCATCGTATAATGTTTATCCATAAAATTTCAGGTTCTTATCTGAACAAAACAAAAAATTATTATTGTTATTCTTGAAATAAGAATTTAGCGATGGATTCATAAGCAGCTTGCTATTTTGACAGATTTCGGAAAATTTATCTGCATAGAGTATTATTAAATTTGTGCAGTTAGTAAAATATCGTTTATATAGAATTTTTGTGAAACATTTTTTATGTTACGAACAAATTTTGTAAACTGTTTTTTATGTAGTAAAAAATATTGTATATATTGTCGCTACGTTAAAATATTATATTGGACGCTGAGTTCAAATTATACAGAATTGGCCGCTGAGTTTAGATTTTGCCGAATTGTCTGCTGAGTTGCGATTATGCCGAATTGCTCTTTTAGTTAAGATTATGACGATAGGAGGTGTCGATATACAATGGTTAAATTTCTCAAATTAAGATAGGAAATTATTGAAATACAATTGATCAGATCTTTAAATTTATTATTTTCATTCCATACTTCTTTAAAATAAACTTAAACGAAAGCATTTTGAAAGAATGATGTAGAGGTATTAATCTTTAACGAATCAAGATTATTGCTAGTTAGTTAATTTATTTTGTCAACGTTTCAGAAGGCTTACAACTTTCCACTTCAAGACTTCAATAAATTAAACTAAGGTTCACATCTTTCGTACGTAAAGATATCCCAACGTTTTTATCTTAACGTACCAAAGATGTGAATCTTAGTTTAATTTATTGAAGTTTGAAGAGGGAAATTGTAAGCCTTCCGAAACGTCGACAAAATAAATTAACTAACTAGCAACAATCTTGGTTCTTTAAAGATCAATACCTCCACATCATTCTTTTAAAAAACAACTAATCACAAACGACAACCTTAATCTTATTTCATAAACGAAAGTATTTGCAAAACGAAATAAACTATTAATAAATGAATTTTAATTCTTATATTTTTAAATATTAATTGTTAAATTTTTAAAATCTAAATTCATTGATGTAAATAACATTTAGTCGCCAGTCACCCTATGCTTAGCAGGTTCTATTTTATTTACTAATTATTTATACATGGATCACTCATACTAATAAATAAAGGTAAGTAGCTAAGGTTCGGATGTATTTTCAAAAATTTCTTTTGAGTGATATAGAACAATATACCAAATTATACAAAAAGTTCAGTCTATTTTATGATCAAAGTTATAGAACATTCATCATATTTGCTCATAAATGTCTGTATTCCGGGTAATGGCACGAAAAGAATAAAGTAGCGTACATCGCAATTTTAGACAGGACTTGCACTTCAATTAAAAAAAATGGTAGAGATATCAATTTCAGAAATATCCTTTTCCGAAATTTCTATGTTACTAATTAATATTCTGTCATTTTGTTCGCATTTTTATTTTCTACAAATTACCTGTGTAAACTATCAAAATAGCTTCATTTAATCTGCAATATAAATAATCTTTCCTCATCTAATAAGGAGAGATCCCCACCTCCGGATCACAGATTTCAATAAAATTTTGTAACACGATTCATTGACCTAAGATACCTTCAGAGACGTTTCGTCGAATGGCCCTAAAATTTCAAATATGGCCATTTAATACAACAAGCCAAAACAGGGTTTTATTATTATATCTCCATAAATTATTTAAAATAAACAGTATAGAATTATTTTACAATTCAGTTTAAAGTGCATAAAGCAAGCTTTTATTTATAACTTTATACAATTTAACCGCCGAAACTCATTTGACAAAATGCGAAGATACGTATCTCACAGTTTCGGTTAAAGAATCGTTCTGCAAAGTTTCATTAAAATCCATGATTCAGTGGTGAGGTCTCCTCCTTGTAAGTAAGTTTTATGTAAAGTATTACTTGCCTCAAAATATTAAAATAGAAAATTTTAAATAATTTTTTGTCATATTATAATTCTAAATCTATATTAAAATGTACATTGCATTAAAAAAGTATAATTTTAATCTCACTTTTATTTATAGTACCTATTGATAATAAAAAAAAAACAGTTCTGTTTCTAATTCTATGATACGCAAGTTAATTCTTAAACAATTTTGTTTTTCTTGTATACAATTTAATTTTTTAAAATATAACAAAGAATTTAATTTCTTATAAAAAAATCTAATTATTATTTGAATGTAATTTATATAATTATTTTACAGATGATAAAGTGCAATCAAAAATTATTTGCGATGCTAAAGCAAAAGTCGCAGAAAAATCAGTTACAACAAAAGATAATGACTGCATTAAAAGCAGTTTAAACCCTACAAAAAACTTACTAAAAAGCGAACAAGAAAAAGGTTGTGATAACTTAAATCATTGCAAAAGAAAACATTGTCTATTAGAACCTAAATTAGTTTTACATCGACTAGAGGAAAATTTAGTAAAAAGTAAAATCAATAATCTTAATACGAATATAATAAAACAGTCTAATATAATAGAAAATTTAAAAATAGAATTTCATACGTCGCATAAAAAACAAGATATCAAAACAGAAATTTGTCATGAAAGATCCGATGATAAACAAAACTCTCCTCCATCAAACAAGCAAAGTGAATTAGTGTATAATCAACCCAAAACAAATCTTGAAAATCATATTAAGGAATTAAAAATACTTTTACTTTTTTGCAATAAAAAACTGCTTGGCAATTATAAAGTATCTTCAAATACAGAATTAAACCACAAAATATTTTACTTTGAAAAAGAAACTGATGAAAATTGTCGGGACGGCAGTATGTACTTCATAAGCCCTACGGTTTCCAAAGAAAATATCTTCAACTTGTTTATACAATACTTGCAAAAAGATTATAAGACTATTAGAAACATTACTGTTTATAGTGATCTTCAAATTAATGATTCAGCTTTAAAAAATGATGATATTAATATAGTATCTGATGAAAGTAAAAGTACTTATAAAATCATTATAAGTGAAAATAGTGAATTTTTTAATCACATGTTAAAAAAGGTAGAAAAACAAACTTCCTGCATAACGGCTTTATCAAAATTAATAAAAGAATATATTACAAGTAAGAAAAAAGTGGTCTTGAACGGTTTGATAAAAAAGTATCACATGGCTTTGATTCGTGAAAACGTGATAAAAATCAAAACAAAAAAAGAAAACAATACAACTGTCTATAAAGGGCAATTTACTAAAAAATTTATTAAAGACTGCAATTTGTCAAAACCAGCTAAAGAACTGCGAAGTCTTTTGAAACAAGAGTTAGGTTCACTAACTCCAGATTTAAAACTCAATGTAACAGAACGTTTCGGTAATGATTTCATATTCGATGAAAATCCAGTTGTTATGAAGCTAGACCATTTAGCTTCGGCGTTAGTAACAGTGATAAGTTCATCGGTAAAAATGCCAAAATCAAGAATATTATTTAGAAAAGACTATGCATTAAAACAAGACATAAATAAAATTACTAAACACATTCTTAAGAAAGATGATCATGATAAAGATACAGTAGTATTCACAAACAAATTTCTAGACTGCAATATGATTCTACCAGGAAATTTAAATTTGCTACGTGACAAAATAAAACACAAACTCCTGATTGAAAACTTAAAATTTGATCAACTCGATAAATGCAAGTTCAAAATAAATAATTTTCAAGATCAACAATCAAAAGACATAATTATAAATTTTTCTTTAGAACATAGTTTAGTTGTTAAGGATTTCTTAAACAAAATAGAATTTGTTGATATGATTAACAGCGAAATTAATCTTGAATCGGATTTACAAAAAATTAGTAATGAGTTTGAATTTATACAGAGGGAATCATGTTTGAATAATATTAAAAACAAAGTTTTAACTTGGTTACAATCAGAAAACTGCTGCAGTTATACTTTGATGAATTTATGTCAAAAATCAAAGATTAATCCAATGGAAATCATTCGAGAATTGAATCATTCAAATACAACCAGTGATTCGGAAAGCAAGGTATTTAATAAGGTTAAGCTTCGATCACGTAAATATCCATACAAGCTTAGTGATTTTATTGACAAACAAACGTTTTTTAAATTAACCGAAGAGAATCCTAATATTTTTGGGAATTTATTAACCGAAGAAGTAATAATTGTCAAAGATCTTACAAAGCCAAGTGGATACGATAAAAAATATTATATTAAAAATAAATTAAGACAACATGTTATTGTTTCACATGAAATATTTAAAAGTAAGAACGATAATGTTTTTATTATTACTAATATTAACAAGAGTAATTTTCTTAAATATTTACCACCTGGTGAGAAAGTTGACTATTTCCACCAACTACACCCTGATATGAAAACATCTGTAAAGTATATCCTATTGGGTTTTAATGAAATAGAATCAAACTTCGATATATTTGTAGAAAAAAATAGAAAATTGGATATACATCTAATTAAATATGACGGACAAAATTTTATTTGGAAACGTTCTAATGGTTCTATTACTGCTTTGTGTCCGTACACGCGTGAGGAACTTGTACTTTTACAAGAATCAGAATCAAAACAAGATACATTAGATAGATGTGGTCCAAAGTTAGTAATTATTTCCGGAGAAAGCGGGACAGGCAAAAGTACTTATTTGTATCATTTGGCAAAGCGCTGGAGAAAACTTAAAAATCTTCCACATTGGTTAGTACAAGTAAATTTAAATAATTCAATTCTTAATGCTTTTAAGAAAGATGTTATTGAAGATTGCCAAATAGTAAATATAATAACTAAACTTCTTGGTTACAACGAAATAAATGAAAAATTATTCGAGCTGAGTGTAAATGGTCAAATAAAACTTAAAGTGGTTATGTTCTTTGATGGTTTTGAGGAACTAAATAGTGAAAATGCAAAATTTATGATAAAATTACTAAATCACTTAAAAAATAAAAATATTGAAAAGATTTATGTAACTACTAGACCAAATTTAAGATCAAAATTAGAATCTGAATTGGGAGTATTTTCATTCTCGCTTGACTTGTTCGCGCACGATAAGAAAGTAGAGTTTCTTATAAAATACTGGTCAAATGTAAGCCAATTTAATAATAATCTAAACGAGCACGCCCAAAATTTACTGAATAAATATAGTAATAAAGCAGGAACTGTAACTGTAACTGGAACTAATAATGCAGATTTGACATCTACGCCTTTACATCTGAAAATGTTAGCGGAAATTTATAAACATGATTTACAAAATAATAATAATGAGTGCACAATAGATAGTTTCTATAGTCTATATGAAAAGTTTGTTAGTATATTCACTGTCGATGTGTCAAAACTGGAAATTATCTCGTGCAAAAGGCTCTCTTTGATAGATCTAATTTCAGAAGACATAACAGATATGAAAGACTTCACGTACGAACCCTGTTTTGATCACATAACTTTTACAGAGTATTTTGCGGCTCAGGCTATTAAAAAGAAATGCGATTCTGATGAGTGCTATACAATGGCGCTCGATTGTATCGATCGACTTATTGAAAATGCGTCTACAGTGTTTTTCAGTGCCATCGTAGCTACAACTAAAGTATATAATAGCTACTCTTACTTTCTTTCTCTTTTAATTAACAACAATAACATTAACTTTTTAAAAGCTTTATTGATCCACAAGTTGCCTGACTATTCTACAGTTGAAGTGACGCCATTACACATCGCTGTACAGAAGAATGATTTTAATATTGTAAAGCTCTTACTTGACTGTCACAACGATACTGGAACAGATGAAATCTTCGAACATGGAATCTTTAAACGCCCTGAGTTTGCTAATTGTGAGCTCGTTAAATTTGTAAATAAGCTAGATCATGGCAGAAGTGCTATTCAAATGGCAGCTGACGAGTGGAATTTTGAAATTGCGTCTGAATTGATACTTATGGGTGCCGATTTGGCGAATTTAGATGAGGATTTCTTACAGCAGATAACGCTGTATGTAGTAAATGAAATAGCGAAAATCAATTCAGGTCAGAAGCACAAATTTTATTCACTAGTCGAAAAACTTTTCATGATAGAACCACAGGTCATCAGTTATTTGGACAAAGATAAGTGCTCACTATTGCTATCATTCTTCTTCAAAAATGGCCGCGTTGAAGTGATAAAATGCCTTTTTAAAATTTTAAACGATGAAACAAACAAAGGAAAGGTATCTGTAGATAATTACAAGAAGTTTTTAGATTATGTAAACGCTAATACTTCAATGAGCGATATGGATAGGCTTGATATAGTTAAATTTGTAGTAGAAAAAGTAGGTTTTGAATTAAGCAAAAAAAAGAAATATTATTTATGGTATGTTTTACTGGCTGCAATAGAATCGGAGCATACAAAAACTTTTGAGTACTTCATCGATCAGTACCCACACGGTTACATAGGCTTTTTGAAACAAGCTCTAGAGTACGACAAACTGAAGGCTATCGAATTTCTCATGCGTGACAATAAAAAAACGCTTGATCCATATAATAATCATAATACGATTTTACAGACTGCACTGCGTTTAGCTATTAACTTGAAAACTATTAAATTCATCGTTGATAAAGGTGGTATCCACAATAAGAACAGTAAAGGAGAGAACGCGCTATGCGTGGCTATTAAAAAGGGTTCAAAACTGCAGGTAATCGAATATTTGATAGATCAACATGCTAAAGTTGATGAAGAAGACAACGCAGGTTTATTCCCGTGGTGTTATGCTATTCTAGAAGATTTATCTTGTTATAACAAAGAAGATCAGCTCAGCATAATGCGGCTTCTGAAGCAAAGAAACTGTGATATAGTAGCACCGAAGTCAGGTAAAAGTTCCAAATGTGACCGTTGGATAAAGGAAATAGAGAAGAAACTGGAATTTTTCGATAACTGCGACACGTATGATTTAAATTTCGAGCAAATAGGTGAATGCAAACGTCCACGATTGCATTCAGCTATTAAAGATCTTAACTGGTGCAAGTTTTTGATTGTGCAAGGCGCTGACGTCAACGTCACGGACTCACAAGGACGGACCCCATTACACATTGCAATCGACTCTAATTGCTACGACGTGGCAAAGATATTATTGCAGCATGGTGCTACGTTCGACGTCACCGATCACGAAGATCAAACGCCCCTCGATCTGCTTTTGAAGAAAGATCCAGAACAGTGTAAGGATTTCAAAGATTTAGCCAAATGTCGCGACAAACTAGGTCGCTCTCTGCAGCATGTAGCGGCGAATACTGACAACAGTATTGACGTCTTCAAGAAACTAATCAACTTCAACCGTGAGTGCCATAAGAAACATAAGATCTTTCCTCGGCTGGACTTGAACGTTCAGGATGACGAAGGCAACACACCGATTCATTTGGCTGTGATAAAGGATCGTAAAGAACTCGTCGCATTACTTCTATCGAAGGGCGCTCGCTTCGATATCGAGAACAAGGAAGGTAAGACACTATCATGTCTGGCAGCAGAGAATGGTTTCCATGAAATCGAACAATTACTCGATTCTGTGAAAAGTATGTTCGAAGCGATAGTAAATCGAGATCTTAATCGACTGATCGAGAACATGAAGCATCATAACTACAGTCTAATTAATGCGCGGGATAATTTTGGCCGAACTCTGTTGAGCGCAGCTATGCAAGCTTTCAAATCCGATAATACTGAAGTCGGTCGAGATATTATAAAATATTTGGCCGAAAGGGAAGGCGTCTTTGTTGACGCCGCTGACTTTTATAATAAAACTGCGTTGCATTATGCAATCGAGTATGACAACGTTGAAGGCGTGAGGATATTATTGACAGCTGGAGCAATGATCGATACTGAATGTGAGAACCGATGCAAGCGGTTTGAATCAACAGGAAAAGAATGCAAAAGCATAGCTCTGCTCAAATCAATTTATGATTTGTTTGTTGAGCTGCAAGCAGATAATCCAAATTTGCTCTTCGATGAACGAAAGTTTAATTTAGAAGACCGTTTGTCGGATATTGAACGTCGATATCAGATCGATCGGAAGGTTGTTGTTAACCTTAAAAATTGTAATGGTAGGACTTTGTTGTATTATGCTAAGAAATATAAATATCCTGAGACAGCTAAAATTTTGCAAAAATGTGGTGCTAATTAAATGAGCGATAGCTGTAAATAAATAGATATTCGTACACAGTTACAAATTTTTCGGCATTTTGTTCATATTTGACGAAAAGCATGTTTAACTGAATCTGTTATTGACAAACAGAGAAACGTTATGAAAATTCTACGTATATTTGACGAAAAAATATTATTGTTTCAATGATTCTAGTATATGCTTATATTACGAAAATTTTACGTCAATTTTAATTAATTACGAAATACGAAATATTTTTAACTGTGTACATTTATACTCAAATTTAAATTTTATAGAGTACATATTTCTTATATTTATATTTTCCAATTATACTTATATTTATGTATATTTAATAAAACTTTTTATATTCTAATACAAAATAAATCAAAAACATTTTATAACAACTAAAAACTAATTTTTTACTTTTGTAATTTATATATTTCTTTATAAATAAACAAGTATTTAAATAGTAATTTTTTTATGCTTCTTTGAGTATTTTTCTTCGTTGATCCCTATATTTTAATCCATTACTTTTGTCCAGTCTTAGGCAAGTTTGATTAAAGTTCAAAGTTGAATTAGAAAGAAATATTATTTATTTCAATTAAATGTTATTTTTGAATTGATACTACTTTTTAGCTTATGAGTAATAAATAAAAAATGCAACTTTTTTAAAATGTAAAAACTATAATTTTTTAGAATATAGCATCGTAAGATAATTTTATAGAAAGTAAATAAGCTTATTTCACGAACTTTAAAATAATGTACAATGCAACAAATTTGCAGTATTTTTTAACACAAGATTTTTTGCAAAAAGGATAGTCTTAATAATTAAAACTAAATTAAATAAATAACTGAAAAAATATGCGGTATGTATTTTGCAGAAAAGTTACTTTAATAATTTTATACAAATCAATTATCATTTATATCGATTATCTAGCAGTAGATTCACGAAGAAAAGTCAGTTTCTTAACCTGCTGGACTCATTCATTATTGGTATAAGCACTTCTAATGTCAATTGACATGCAGCATTATCGCATGTCTGAATAATGGAGAGTTACGAAACGAGTCACGAACTAAATCTACCAACTATGAATAAAAAAATAATAATTATTTAGCAATGACTTAATGACAAACGATTTTACGAGATTTATAGTATCACATACATACGTGACATCCCTACCTTATTTTTCTACTGTCTAATCCATTTATCACTTTGTATATACTTATATACTAATATGTAATTCCAGAATAAAAAAAATTAATTCTAACATTTATATGATGATACTCTTCTTTCTATATTCAGTGTATCCTTAGTCATGGTAATAATAGCATCAAATGATAATATATTTATTTGTTTATTTTTAGAGACAGAAATTTCATATTAGCGCAACACATGTTAAATGATTTATTATAAGATTTTCATGTAAACTTACGGATTCTATATACTAACAAACATTATATTAAGCATGTGCATGTTTATCACATATTTTTAAAAAAGAAGAAATGAAAGTCCAGTTTATATTGATAAACTTTTTTATAGTAAAAGTTTTTACAAATACAATTAATAACTTCATTATTGACTATTTTGTTTATAAAAAGGTTTCGACAGTAGTTGGATTTACTTGTAATAATAATGAAGGTAATAATGGCAAAAAATAATAAATATTATTAAAATTATCTAATATAATTCTTTAAGTATAGAGTCAAAATCTTTAAAAATGTTTTATATTATGTAAAGTGAGCATTTTTAAAAATTTTATTAATTTATTCAGTATATGGATAAAAAATATCGAAAATAGAATTTATATGAACAATTACAGAACTTAAATTGATGGTGACTTTTAGATGATTTTTTATTAACAAGATATTTTAATAAAGAACAAATTAAGGCGGCATTTATTAAATTAAAGGATGTATCAAAAATATACCGTTTTATACATGCAGATTACTATAAGATAGGGGTAGTAATGGATATGCGCTGTTATGACTCTCAAAGAATTGCTTTGGCATTTTTCGAGGTAAAATTTCTGTTTTGATCAGATATATATTTTATTAATACTACTTTAATATTTTTATTAACTATTTCATTATCTGCTTTTGTTGACATATATTCAAAGATTACGAAAATATATTATAAAAATAAAAAATATATACATTCTAATATGCAGGCTGCTAATAATAAAGTATTCGATGATTTACATTGTTGGTTAATAATTATGGCTTATACTCATAATGAAACAAATCTTATTAATGATGAAGCTTTTAATTTATCTACGGACTTCGTAATTGCTAGATTGCTCTCTAATCATGATTTCACTCTTCATGATATTTTCAATCCTTCCAAAGCTCATGGTGGCAAATTAAATATTACCTTTTTTGGCACGTGGAATAAAACTAATGGACTATATGTTGCTTTGATCCAAAATAAATATGATAGAAGATCAAATTTGCACGGATTCCTTTGGAGGATAGCGTATCTAAGTGTGCGTAAATTTTTTTATAACGTGAACATATATATACTGCACATAGTTTACAAAATTCTAACAATGTTTAATACAAAAATAAAATTTAATTTAACAGAGTAAGTATAAACCACCAAATGTATCGTTGGAAAACCATTTACAAGATTATCAAAAAACTGGAACTAAAGATGGATTGCCAAAATTTAGTTTTAGTCTAGTTAAGCACCTTTCTGAAATGTACAATGCTACGTAAGTTCAGTGATATTTATTTTATTAAGTTTAGAAATAACTTTGAATATTACTTTTTAATTTTAAACTATTTACTTTTAAAATTATCAGGAGCTTATGGGCTCGCTTCGCTGGGGCGAAAAACGTCTCACAAGGCAAAAAACCACCTTTCACACACGTATCGAAATGTACTATTTCATATGCATACATCGATATACTAACATTTTGTAAAAATATGTCACTTGAACTTCTAATACCTCTACTAACAAATGTTACTAATTTCAAATTTTCCTATTGCAAAGCTTGCTTTTTAAGGAAATAAAAAAAAACATTTCAATAATTTTTTGTAGGATATTACTCCGAGAATACGCAAGGTGGAAGAAGGGTGATAGAGCTGGGCCGTTATCACGAGCTTTAGTGAATGATGAAATCGATATGACTGGATATTTTATCAGTGTGATTCCTGAAAAACTAAGTATGCTAAAATTTGTGTATCCAGCATGGCCATTTAGGTACTTAGTTTTTCTCATAAGAAAAATACACTACTTGAAATACAAATTTAATAAATATCATTAATATTTGATACTGTCAGAACGTGTTTTATATTTCGAAGTCCACAGCCAAAGAATATTAAGATAGATGAGATTTTACGGCCGTTTGATGCAGGCATTTGGTATATGTGCGTAGCAATGACCATCCTCTATATATTTGGATTAGCTATCACTTTCAATGCTGAAGGATGTGATAGTGGTTTAATGCGATATTCCAACTCGGCTTTAATGACTATTGGCTCTATATGTCAACAGGGTATGTAAACTAAAAACTTTTTGTAGTCATATTGTTCTGTAACGTTTTTAATAAATTTAATTTATTCATGTAAAGTAGAATAATAGGGCAAAGTTCCACAGGGATAAAGCTGCATATATTAAACGTCTAATTCTGTCATGTATTTTTGGCATACTTATTGGTAATTAAATGTATACGTATCACCTACAATAAAAGTAATATCTACTATTAGATGCTTTAGAAGGATGATATATAATTTTGTATAATAGCAAAAACAAATAATATATTTTAATGAGAGTTAAATTGTTTTTCTCTTATTTAACTCAAAAGGTATAAATATCCTTATCTGAAAATAGGATAAATAACCAAAATTTAGACCTGTCATATGTTAAAAAAAGTGAAAAATTAAGTAATAAAATACGTAAAAATTAATTATAGTAAAGTGATATAAAAATGTAGAAGAAGCTAACTTATTTTAATCTGCATTCTAGAATTACGTTTAGAATTTTTAATAATATATTTTTAAATTTTAGATCCAAATTTTTATTAAGCGAAAAAAACAAAATTAAAACAGTGTATTTTGCCTAAATATTTTACAAAATTGAAAAAACGGTTAAAGAAGTAGATTAAAAATACACGACAAAAAGACAATTTTTAAAGAAATTTTCCAAATGTATTATTTTTTTTTAATACTATCCAACTTTAACTTGTGTAATCTCAAATGTTCGAAGAACCATACAACAACGATTTTATAACTTTACCTCGAAAAAATGGCTTTCTTTTAAGGTAGTTGTTTACAATCTATAGTTTGTATTCAAGAAATATTTGTTAATTCGAAAAAATTCCCATTTTTTGCATAAACGACGTATTTATATAAATAAATACACATGGAAATTTTCAGATCGATTCACTGTCTATATTCTGAGATATAATCATTAAAATTTCATCTTTTTAATGAACTTTGATCGAATATATCTCAGAAATGAAACGGTGAATCTTCTAGAAACTTTGCATAAGTGTTTATTTATAACAAAACTACGTTTATGCAAAGTTCGAGAAATTTCTTGAATCAGTACATGTTTTTAGAATCATAAACTGTAGATTGGGAAACAAATACCTTAAATCTAAAGTAATACAAATAATCTTTTAAAGTCAATGAATATTACAGTTTAAAATGCTAAAATAATTAATTATTTAATGTCCTGTTTTTTTAAAATTAAAAAATTGAAACGTAAAAGTGGTAAGCTGTGCCTTATTCTACCCATATGAAAAACTGTAAATATAAAAACATAACAGATTTAAGCTTTACTATTTCTTTGTAATTGAATTGTTTAATACATTAGAAAAATAACAAAAATGTTATTATATGTATAATTTAACATTTCCACTTTCTTACGACCCATAGAAAATCTAGAAATGTATAAAAATTAATTTTACCTTAAGGAATTGAAAAATGTTATTTACTTGCTTAAATAATATATTATTGAGACAATATAATTCATATTTAATTTATCTTTTTCATCATATTTCACACGTGGAACTGACGATTACC
>UELX01005512.1:0-13481 GCA_900480035.1 Eupelmus urozonus | reverse complement strand
TTTTTGGTACCCAAAAACATATCCCAAAGTTTCATCAAGATCTGTGACCCGAAGGTGTGACACTCTCCTGGTAAGAAGGATTAATTATAGAATAAGAAAAAATTCAAAGAAGCTGTTAAAAAGCACTGACTTCAAGATGTCATTTAAAAATCTTGATGATTTTTTAGACAGTAGGGTAATGAAACGCAAGAATAAAAAGTATAAAAAAATATTATTTATTAAAAATTAGATATTTATAAAATAAGACTATTCTATCACTATATATAATTAGGTATATAACTTAAAAAATAAATACAAAATCTAACTAAGTTTTACAATTAGTCTAAGGAATATTATAAGGAATAAACTTGTTGGTTTTACATCTGATCATACAAAAAACACATGTTGACTTTAAGCTCTGGTCCAAAAAAAGTTCAGCACTGCAGTCAACTGTGAACTTAATTCCAAATATCCAAGTTTACATCACTTTGACATCAGCATTTAATCCTACATAATTTATTTATTTTTATCTATTCCTATATAAAATTAAGTTTCCGCGAAAATATTTCCACTATTTTTCTTAGAGTATCACTGAATTCGCGTAAAACGCATACACTTAATTGGCCACAACTTCAACAAAGTCGAGCCATCGAGATGATTTTGAAATATATAGAGCGCTAAACAGATCTATATAAATCGCTGTAAATCGCACAACACTACCTGTAGCAAACACACAAGCAGCTCGCGACTAGCGAAACGAAGAAAGTAAAATAACAACTCTTTTGAGAATACTTGAAAAATTATGTCCAAATAGAAAGCCTTTCGAATTAATCCAGCTAGGCGCAGCTCATCAAACCCGTCCTGGAATTGTCGCAGACATCACGAATTGGTCGGCCCTTCGCGCTTATTTTCGTCTCGCTCACGGTGAAGTTGTTCTTGTAAAGCCGGATAAGACTGCGGCAGTTTGGTACAACCACCTCGTAGGGCGACTGGCCATTCTCGATTACCCAGATGCTGCCCGACTCGCATGTCCTGAGGATCATCATTAGGCCCTGGGCGACCACGTATGGCCTGAGAAAATATAAAGGATTTTTGTATTCAATTTTTGTCTAATATTATAATACATGAGGGCAATACTGTACTATTTTTAATGATTTTTATTCTTATGATTTTTAAATAAATTCTAATATATAAATAATACGTACGTTTGTATCGTCAGCTGTTCCAAATTCTTGACGAAGTCAGCCTTCATAAACCTTGAAAATAGCCTATTGGGACTGTCGATCGTTAGGGCTGTTTCCGTAAGACCAGGGCAAAGTGTGATCACGCGGACTCCTGTCCTTTCTGTGTTGCAGGGTGCCTAAATATATTAAAATAATTTCGTTTTACAAATCAAACTTACTTTGTCGTCGCTTATTATTAAATTAATAAGTATCTAAGTAGTATACACTTTATCTGATTACTTAAAAAAGAATATATTAAATGCTTACAGCAAGAGACTGGGAAAGTCCGATGATAGCCTGCTTGGTAGCCGTGTAAACCGGCAGCTGGGCTGTGCAGTTTACGTCCATGTGCTCAGCTACGTTGACTAGGACACCACCACGGCCGTCTTTGTCTTTGCCCATATGTTCCATTGCGAGCATGGCTACTGATATCGAGCCAACCTACAAGTATATTAAGTTTCATTTATTATCCATTGAATAGACAGATGTCAAGTAAAAATTAGTATGAGTAATCTGGAGAAAATGACTGATTCAAACTTTGTGCTCATTAATTATCGATCGATACTGCCAAGAACAAAGTACATTGAATCTTTTCAATTTATCTAAATGTTGATTTATATAATGTCGATACAAGTTCAAGTTTATTTGTAGTTAACAAGCTGATTGATTTTCGAGAAATTTCACTTTCCTCATCTTCGTAGAAGCTTTATATATTATAGTGCTGATAACGATGTCAATTAATATAAATCAAGTATAATAAGAAAATTGTATAAAAATTGACGCGTACAATGCATAAAGATGAATTTCCTAAAAATTTTCCTATAAACATTTTCTGGCTTTTAAAATAAAATATAAAATCTTCGTTTGAACTAAATTCGTCGAGAGGCGATAAATTGACTTATTTAAAAAACAGGAGTAAGTGTAATTCACAATAAAAAAAATAATAAAAATTAATTAACGGTTTGCACTTAATTAAATCCCCGTAACAGCTTTAATGTGAAACTGGTAGCTCATTACGACTTTCGGTTGAAATTATATTAATTAAAAAAGCAATTAATTTAATTTCTTACCATATTGACGGCGATCTCCCTCTCCCATCGTCTCTCGTCGAGGATACCAGCATTATTCACGACGATATCTATTCCATCCATCAACTTCTTGGCTTTAGTAAATGCATCTACGCACATAGACAAAGATTTATCATATAAGCTCATTATTTATATTCTTAGACAGCTGTATCATGTTAGATATATAACATTTGAAGAACTTACTGGTTATCTCATCGTAGCGAGAAACATCGGCGTGGATGAAGATCGCCTTGCCGGTGCCGTGCGATTTGTCGATCGACTTTACGATTCGTTCACCTGACACCTCGTCTATGTCGATTATACAAATTTTCTGAAAGCAAATACATGCAGATTTTCGTAAATATTAAGTATTGTTATCGCATTTGATTGAAATTATAGCATAAAAAGAAATATTTGAATGAAAGATTTTAAACTATTGAAAGAACTTACATTAGCTCCAAATTGCAGGAAATAATTGAAGAAGGCGTAGCCTATTCCAGCGGCTCCACCCGTGATCAAAACGTTCTTGCCGGAGACAATGCCGCTGATTTCGAGATCCCTAGCCTTCTCATCCGACGAGCGTCGAGCGCGGGGACTCAGCGCGCTAGCTACTTTCTCCAGAGATTCGGTGATCGTTGTGTTAGGAGCCACTGAAAAAACATTCCGGAAAGTTATCACAAAATTCAGATAAGAAAAAATTAGGCAAATAATTCATGTAAATGTCACTTATATCTTCTCTTAAGAATTCCTAATTATTAATCTAAGTTAATAATCCAAATTTAAAAAGTTCAAATAAAAAATAGTTGAATATTTATATAATTAGATCAGATTTTTATTAAAAAATTAAGGATGCCTGCAGTATTCTACAAGTCTGGTACAGTAACTGAGTAATAAATGTGATACTATGGATAAGAATACTTAAGCCTCAGAATACACTTTGATTTATACTTGGTAAGTTAAATTAATTAATATAAAGAAAAAGTATCATTAGATGTAGATAATATTTAAATGAATCCCTTTAAGAAGATAATAATATTAAAATAATGTTAAAAGACAAATGTTATTTAACAGAAATGGTAAGGGCTAAACGTACTCTGTGCGTTCTACGAGATTTAAATAAAAATGATGTGTTTATTACATAATTAAGCATTAATAGTCTTATTATCATTATTATACTGCTAATCAATAAATGCATTTTATTAATCTAATTATATAAATCTATTTTATTATTGTTAAACGTAACACAAAGTATTTTATAAAGTACAAAGTATCAATAACAAACTTATTATTGTTATAGCAACAGTGCAATGTCCACGGAAAAGTATTTTATCAGTGACTATGCTATTCTTTATGTTGATTAAAAGAAATAATTAAATACTAATGCTTATTTACAAACAAAAGTTAATCAACTTTATGTAACTATATGTTGATGATTGATGCGCCACTATTGTTTTGATTAGGGTTATGAGTTCCATAGTTTTAAAATTTTGCATACTTTTTTGTCTAATTTTTTATTTTTAGTAAGTTTGTGAGTTAGTAATACTTTTCCGATTCAGTATTCTTAAAATATCTTCTAGTGTTGTATTTAGTGACCAGAAAGTATGGTCTTACAGCAAGTGGATATAATTAATACGTTGTAAAAGCGAACTTTACATATACTCAATCAAAAAATATTGTTTACACCACGACCGTAAAATCTGTTCAGCCGTAGCATGCAGCCTTAGTATTGATTAAAAACGATATTAGACCGTAAAATTTTTATTTACCGACACATGCCCGTAAATTTTTTTTTTACACAGATGGTTATCGATGTGGGTTGACGTATTAAAAAAATTGCAATATAAAGCTTGATTCAGTCTAAAAAATCGAATTTCCACATCTTTGCAGGATATGCAGACATAAGATGGTATTTTACGGTCTTGTGTTAAAAATAATTGCTATTAAATTATTTATAATAAAAAAATCTCTAAAATTCTAAACAAAGAAAAAGGATTAGAAAGATCGGTAAATGTGGTCTGGGAAGAAGCCTTCTATATCGGTTGTCTTACCACAGCCGGAATCTTTCTACTGTCTAAGATTCGTCCCAAACAATAAAGGGTATATACCCCCGCACTGCACTACGTTTAACATTTTGAAAATGTAAGCAGAGAAATACCGTAAAGTCTTAGTAAAACTCTCTCATTAACTTAGTGAAACAACAGACTAAATAATAATCACACAGGCACAAATCTCAATTAGCCCTAAATTCCATGCAGTAAACAAATTAATGAAACTTACTCATGGTACACTGCACGAAACTCGAGTCAGCACCAAAAAAACAGTCAACTTGATTACTCAGAGACTATCTACCCAACTACTTGAAAACCTTGGCCCTACCAGACCGAGCTGCGCTAGGTCCGTCCAGCCGAGAAACTATCCGAGCCGATCGTCTTCGGCCGTCTTTATACCAAGTCGCCGTAGTCGGGCAAGTCCTTGTGTGCAGCCGATAAGACGGCGGCGACGGCGGCACGCGCGCGTCTCTTGATTTGCGGGCCGTACAAACTATGGCCGCGTCGGCGCGATTGGCCGGGTCTCGCGTCCCCGCGCGCCGGCTGATAAGCGGGGAAAAAAGTCATTGTACAACGTTTGCGCCTTTCGCGTATCGCTCGGATTTTTCAGAGTGTCTGGCTTGATAGCGAAGGGGATGTTAGTTGCCGGCGTAGTCGTTGGATAATAGATTTCCGGCGAACGTTTTGTGGAGTGGCTTTATTGGATTGGTTTAGGAGGGATCGGTTGGGCGGATCGAATAATCGATAGTTTAGATCACGGCTTTTGGGTCGTACGTAGGCAAATCGATATTGTTCTATGTTAGAGATACTTTTATTGCCTTCTGAATTGTAGATGACTAGATGTATGAATTTTTGATGAAAGTATTTAGAGAATAACATCGTAGTTATATTTCGTAAATTTTTAAATGTGAAACTGTGTTTACTTTTATAGTAATAAAAAATTGTCACACTATTATCTATTTACAGTATCAGCTGTTTATACCATTTCTTTTATAATATTACTACATTCGATCATCCGAAAATTGACCGTTAATTTATATTTCATAAAAATTAATTATATTTTATAGTTTCTGGGAGGTGTAGTAATTATTAACTTTTATTGCCGAATAGTTTAAATCACCAATTAAATGAATATGGTTTTAAAATTTCGATGGTTAAAATAGGTCAGAAATGATATACCAACTTAATAATTAATTTTCCGGGGAAGCGAAATAGAAGTTACGATGAATGCAATTAAAATCCAATTCTGATAATTATTAATATTCGTAAAAATTTGCACAAAAAATACAAGAGGGAACTCCTCTTTCTTATCAAATTTCTCCTTAATGAGACGTTGACAAGAGTAGAATATAGCTATTTTGTTTTTGTCCCTAATGACTCAAACATAGAAGCTCAAACAATAGGATAGGTGCAAATAAAAAACTTAAATCGCAAAATTTGATAAGAGATATTCTTTACAGATCTTTTTCAACGCTTAAAAAAATTACCACAAAAATTCTGATAGTAGCGAGCACATTTATCAATGTGGTAATGTTCAAGTATAGTAATATGTAGCAAAAAACGATCTATCGTATAGACAACGCTATCATTTAATAAAAAAAAGCAAAAAGCTCGAAAAAAATAACAGTAAATGTAAATTATAACAATTTTTGAGAAAATATTCAAAACTGCCAATTTTGACTAAAATTCTAAAACTTAACATGTCAACTTAAATTAATAAATAGTACATTAGGTAACTAGTGCGGGAAGTAGGTGATTCCCACACGCCATATATTTCCCCACGCGTTTATGTGTCGTGCGAGAATGGGGTACTTCCCGCACGAGACAGCGTGCGGTAAAACAAACTTCCCGCACGCCGTGTGGAAATAGTACATTTCGATACTAGTGCGAGAAAGTGATTTCAGTCTCGTATGGACGTTTGCGCCCGAGCGAAGCGAGGGTGTAAAGGCCAAACGAGGTTGAAAGCACTTCCTCGCTCATGTATCAATCCGTATTTTTTGATACAACGTGCACAAAGCGAGATTTAGCATACGCTTGTTGCTTGAGCGTGCGCGAAATCGAGCTTTGTGTACGGAGTATCAAACAAATTATTTCCTTCCGAATTGTCCGCTTTTTCAGAAGACTTCTATTCAGATTTATAATCACGATCAGAAAAAACATTTTCTGAATTCAGCATAGTCCGGTGTTAAATTTTGCATCAATCTCACTATATTATATAATCTAAAAAAATAAAAAAAGGAATGTTTGTTTTGATCGTGAATACTTAGAGTCGCCCAATAAGAAGACTCAGACAACTCAATTATCTAGAATTTGATTGAATTCGCTTCTACAAAGCGTAGATTCTAGAAGACGAAGCGGAGAACACGCCTCGTCATTCACAATCTCCTTTTTTTGCCCCGAGCATCAGCGTGTTTATTTATTTGTGTTCCCTTATTACGACGCCGTTTTAAATTTAATTGGATAAGACAAAGAAAGAGAGAAGGGGGGGGGAGAAAGGTCTGGTTATGTGTGTAGCGTGATAAGGAATAAAATTGACCTCTTCTTTTTCGTCGCATCCTCTACTTCTTGATTTCTTGTTTATCTTCCTCTGATTTTTCGAGGTATAGCTACTAATCGGAGAGGCCAACTGATGTGTATGTATCGATGTGTGTATGTACATTGTACTTACATATTTTTACGTTATATTTACGTTATACTTACGTATTTTTTCGTTTTCTTCATGCGATAATTGTAATCTCACCTTCCAGACTAAACTTTGACTGGCTGGATCCAGGAGAGATTGGCCATTTCAAATATGTAATGATTTACAAATTTATTTACCAAAATTTGTTTCTGATAGACCTTGACAGTCATGTTTTGGATAAAATTTATAATAACAAATAAAAATATATTTCAAAAATTATAAATAAATAGAATAGTTTTGTATCATTGACTGAATCAATTATTTAATGTTTATACGTAACATTAAATACATTTTTAAGAAAGAGTAATAAACTTATACAAATGCATATAAATTTGTGAATTATGGTCAAAATTAAATTAAAATGTTGATATTTAATATCTAATACATTTATCTTAAACATATACTCAAAAAAGTAATCTTTCCGAACCATTAAGTTATATTATATCCAAAATTTACACTTTGGATATAGATAAAGAATTTTAATACATAATTTATTTTGTCAAAATTAATATTTAATGTTGTTTATAAAATGATAAGTATATCGCTGACACTGAAAAATTGATTAGTCATATTAGGTCAGTTGAATTTTCGACGACTGGAACACGTTTTATCTCTATTCAACAAAAAATGTACGTGGATCTAAATGTTTGGACCTTATTCAAAACTTTTCAGTATTATCTTTGCTCTTGCAAAAAATAGAAAAAAAAATCTTAATAATATCTATTGTTAATTTTTAACAATACAATGTTAACTTAATTTATTGATAAAAATGAATTTATAAGTGAGGTATCGATTATAATACAAAGTAGTAAACTCCTTGTACAGTCTGACGATAAAATGAAGTAAAAATAAATATAAGTATGAGTATTATTATGCAAAGTCCACTCTTTTAATTGGCTTAATCAGTGTCTGATTGTGAGTCCACAAAAACTTGTGAATAAATTATTTACTTATAATGTTAACGAAAACAGTTTTTTGTATATTTATAGAATTCAAGTTCTATTTTTAATTTGCTATTGTCATATTTCATACATAGTCTACTATTTTCAGCTACTATCGAAATTAAATAAGTAAATATTATTTTATGTGTATTACAATTTACTTTAGTATTGCAATATCCATATCTGTTATATTAAAAATGAAGTAAAGGAGATGAGGTGAAGTTCAAGCACATATCAAATATCAGTTATATTCTCGTATATATAATTCGTTTTTGTTATAAATAAGTAGTCATTGAATAACAAAAATTTAAGTAAATGTATTCTCTACAAAAGGCTTATATAGTTATTTCTAAACATTGATCTAGAAACAAGCTCATCCCAAACAAACATTAGCCTCACTTTAAACGTATTTTTGTAACTTTGCAGTGTATAAATTTGATTTGCAAAATTATAAGAAAAAATAAAAAAAAATTGTGGAGATACGATCTTTATTCAAATTACTTATTCAAAAGTACACATTATAATACAGCCTATAAGTTAGTTTCGAAAAAGTTAGGGTGATTTAGGTAACGAGTAATACAATCGAATTTAAGAAAAAGCATTGGTTTTACTGTAGGACCTAAAAATTAAATCATATCTATTTTACATGAATTTTTTTCTCAAAATACAGATAATTACCTATAATATAATATCGGATTGCACCAAGCAGGATAGGTATTCTTAACAAGGTAGTTCGAAGCCAAAGTAAAATAATTTCTCAAAATTTGAGAAATAAGTACACGAAGATCGGACGCTCGAGAAAGCCGAAAAAATCTAATATCTGATTGGTCAACCGAGCGAAAAACTAATAAGATTCAATTAAAATTATTTATTTACATTACAATGTAATCATCACAAAGGCTTGGACTTTTATATGGCAGTATATCAATTAATTTCATATGAGAATAGGAACCTCAAGTTTTTCAAAGTAGTCGATAAGCTGGATTTTCAAAATAATTAACTAACTAAATTACCATCGGAAACGCTGAATTAAAATACGTAAAACTTTTATGGAATATCCTTTATTCGGTTTTATGAGCTCACGGAATTGGAACTTACGATAAATTGCTGATAACCAATCATAACTTCAGCAAATGAGTATCGGCTAAAGACAGAGTTTCCTGGTTCACGTATATATCATTCGTACTTTCCAATTCAAATAAATAAAAAAAAAGATAATTAACAATTAAAGATCGCTAATTTACATTACTAAGAAAACATCAATTATAAAAAAAATGATAATTAATTATCTATATTCAATTTAAGAATTTCATTTATACCCATTTTTAACAGTCTTCTCTACAAAATTTTTTTATCACAATTTATAAAACGTGAATGAAAAACATCTCAATCCTTCTCTCAATAAAACCCAACTAAAAAAAAATCTATCCAACAGCGATATTCACATCGAAGTGCAAAAAAAATGTACTATCTCTCTAACTCGCGCGTCTCCCATAACGTTAAAAGAACTTATCACTTCTCACCGTGGTCCGACCAACCAGCGCGTCTAACATCTCAGCCCCCCATCTACATCATAAAATGCAAGCATCGGCATTAAGCTCGAAGCAAATGCGCTCGCAACTATAAATAAATTATGCGCGCGCGCCACGCGACTACGCAGAAGAACCGATGAGAAAGCGCTTCTTCGCATCTTCAAAAAACGTCGACGTCAAGTCGCGTTTCCCCCAGCTCTCTCGGCGCGCGCGCGCGCGAACTTTCGAGGCCAAAGTTCAAGCTCGAACCGGCCTGCACTGGTGATCGCGTTCTCGAGAAAATCTTGGCTCTCCGCCTTTTTCCCTGAGCGAGCGCCACCCGGAGTAAGAAAAAATAGAGAGAGAGAGAGAGGGATGTGTTGTTATCTCGGAGACACATTGTATGCGTTTACACTAGTTTTCTTGGACGTCGATTCCGAGAGATCTAGATGCGTTACTGACTTCGACATTTTTAAACGTAATCGATAAACGTCGGCTTTTCGTTTCGGGACTGCCGTTACTTATGAATGCATAAGCACGGATGTGTGCTCTTGTTGATTGAATTCGATGAAATAATTATTCGAGTGTTCATTTTAATGATATTATACAACCATTAGAGTTGACCCTCTGATGTTGAGTCTGTGATACAACTGCTAGAAAAATATTTAATTAATGACATTGTTTTTAAAGTTACTTTACCGACTTCAATATTTTAGCAATAGTATTATTAAAAAAAGAATCACGACATTATAAAACAAAAAATCAGGTTTTAAAATTTACTAAAAAAATTATAGAACGTGAATGAAAAACATTGATGTGATTACTTTTAAATAAACTTTGAAAATCATATGAGAAATCACAATAAAAATCATGACACGTGATAAATTATACAATTACAAAAATATTTAATAAGTATTCAAATCAACATTTTAATCAATATTAAAACGTGATTTATAATTTCATAATATCACGTGATTTTTCACGTGGTCATTTTGACGAGGAATTTTCTACTATTTACAATTATTATAAGTCATTTTCAAATTTTTCATTTTTTTAGAGATGTTTTTTTGTATCGGATAAATTTCTGTAAACAATTTGAAATCTTGCAAAAAGTGTAAAAAATTAGTTTTTAATTGTCTGCCATATTTATATTAGAGCCAGAGCTTAATAAATTGATTTTATATTTAAGAAAAAGTACATCGTAATTTTAATCAGATGAATTAAACAAATCGTTCTTAATAAGAAAAACATTGAAAATGACATGTACTATCTTATAGCAACTATGATGGGCATTCAATGTTATGTTCTTATTTCATTATTATTTAAGCCATTTCGTCTTTGACCAAGTCTTTATACTCCAGACAAGTGAGGACAACACTGAAGGATTTTTCACAAGGTTACACATGAATTAATAATAGGATCAAAATATTGAAAAAATTATTATTTTTACAATCTTGCGCGCCTAATCATAGTTTTTAGTTTTTAACAGAATCATTAATTTTCGATAAAATTTCAATAAATATTTTTATTTTATTATTATCTTCCTAAAGAAATTAGATTTGTTTGTCAATTATTGTACATATTAAAAAATGCCATGACTTACTCATTGAATATCAAATATTACAAAATACGAGTATTAAACAGTTCATTATTTATTATTGAACTTCGAACTCCACATGACATCTAGCCCTGCTCTTCCCTATTATAAATAAATATTTTATATATGATATTAAAAAAATTACTTTGTTTTAAATAAACATTCTCAATTGAATTTGTTCTTGTAATTTAAATAAAATATAAAAATTTAGATGATTGTAGATTAGGGGATCAATTTCTGAAACATCTGAAACAATAAAAAGCAGATAAGATTTAATGTTATTTTATTCGGTAGTCTTTTTAACTTCCATGTAAATATAATAATACCGGATATAAAGTTCATCTAAGTAGAAAAAATGAGTAATTAAATTTAATCGCATTATAAAATTCATTTTTTAAACAGTTTTACACTGTTTTGTAGGCCAAATTTTTATTATTTTTTATAAAAATGATAATTGATTAAATTCTTAAATTACTCTTATAACAATGTTTTACACGTATTAATATTATGATTGTTAACCGAGATTCCTGAAACAATTATCCAACTTTAAATCGGTAGTTTCTTTTTACACAAATTACAAGATTAAACAAACCATGTCACTAAATTTAGAGGGAAATATACAACCGTTTTCTTTTTTAATCAATATTTGTATAGTAACTTTTTCAATTGTTAGTCCCAAAAAATTAAACCCACAAACGCATTTCAAGCTAACTTTGTCTTTACCGAGAACTCGATGAAAGTAATGATAGTGATCGGGATTATGCACGGGCACGTGGCAAGACTTGCATTTATTTATCTCTAAGTTCCGTTAAAAATTTACTTTAAAAATATTTTACAAACACCTAAGCACGATAATAAAACATTCATTCATACATAAAATAAATAAGATTTGAATACAACCTTCATGATAAGAGTCAACATTATTAGTAACAAATTAAAGTCAAAATTATTAGTAATAAAAAAAAATTTATAATAT
The DNA here is from genome assembly GCA_900480035.1 of Eupelmus urozonus. Classification (NCBI taxonomy): domain Eukaryota; kingdom Metazoa; phylum Arthropoda; class Insecta; order Hymenoptera; family Eupelmidae; genus Eupelmus; species Eupelmus urozonus. The sequence goes on along the minus strand of UELX01005512.1, from coordinate 1,456 downwards.
ATAAAAAATAAAAAGAAATAATAATGGTTAAAATTAAAAAAAAATATTTATAAATAACCATATTTACAACCAACGATGCTTTTCTTTTCTATATAGACAGGACAGATAATTGTCAATTCATTCGATTTTTGGATTTCTAAACGAATGCTTATAACTACAATAAATAAAATAAAAATGTTTTTGTCTAATATATCCACGTATGTATTACATGGATATGTTTAATACAGCATGATTTTTAAAGTAAACAAAAATTGGAAATAAGAAAGTATATTGCAAGGATATTGGGATTGCATATAACAATAAAAAATACACCGTTTAATGTTATTTTCTCATTTTTGTATTTATCAGCTTCGGGAATCACAATGTCGGCTGTACAAAACAAAAAAAAACATTTATCGTCAGGAAATCGTGCTTATCGTATACTATTTTCCGTTGTTTTCGTTCTTGTATTAGATTTTGTTCGAATCTGGAAAAACGGCAACTTTTTTGTTTTATCTTTCGAATTTTTCTATCTTGTTCAGATTTTCAAGCTTATTTCACTTTCTCCATCTGTATTCATGTTTTTCTTTTTTTTAATTACTTCAACTAAATCCCTAGTTACAATGACGAGTTATATGGGACTCTCTTAAGAGCCATATAAAAATAACAGTCATAAACAAACGTCATTCAATTCGCTTTTTTTATTCCTCCCTTTCGCGGCGTACGATACGATCATGCGTTATTTTCAATTCTATTACACATTTTCATCCCTTTTTATCTTTTACATTTCACATTCGAGTATCACAAGCCCTTTTAGCTTGCTACAGCAGCTATATCAATGACTTTTCAAAATCATATTTACCCTTACTTGTACTAATTTTTACGATTTTTATACAATTTAAATCTGTTTGTCACAAGAAGCCGTATATGTAAATTCCAACAGGAACAAATTCAATCGCTTGTTACATCTAAACAGCTCGTGATACTCGATCGTAAGCACAAAGTCACATTCTTATTTTTTCAAATAAAAAATGGCTCAGTGCGTCCCTTCTGTTCAAAAAATCTAAACCGTCCGGTAAGCTTATAAAAAGTAAAACGATTCAATATCTTGGCTCAGCATCTCCCTGGTTTTATTTATATATTTTTTTATTTTTTTTTTTTAATGAAAAGTTCTGATCGCTTGGAATAAAGACACCGTATTGTCCTATAGTCTACATCGGCAAACAGAAAGCGCACCTTATGCTACTTCATCATCCCCCTTTTTCTGTTCTGTTTATACGCACTTTTGTGAATAAAAAAGATATTAACAAAAAAACACATTGATCAAGATCGGCGCGCGCGCCTTGATACTCGTCCGGAACATAACATCTTCGGTTTTTCGCGGAGTAACCTGCACACACGAAGTCTTTTCTTTCTTGCACTAAGCATCACTGATAGCGCGTTCGACCCACCTTTACTCTAGTTTGGGTTAACGCTT
>UELX01005511.1:0-13483 GCA_900480035.1 Eupelmus urozonus | reverse complement strand
GTTTTTTAATTAATCATAATAACACTCCTATTTTTATAACGACACAAATTATAACAAACGTTTTTAAAGCAGATGTAAATCTCAAGTTTATAATTAAATTTAACTTTGAACTTCGTAGGCAGACTTAGATAGCAAAATTGAAGAAAAATGCGTAAATCAAGTTGGTATTGATTTGGCTACATTTAGACATAAAGCTAATACAGTACTATCAGCGAGTGATGAGGATAAAAAGGTCAAATGCGTAATATTTTGTATCGCTGAAGCTTTTAACATAGTAAGTTAAAATGTTAAAACTTTTATAATATCTGAACCTATTTATAAGAAAATGAGTAAAAATCCATTCACTTTATAAATGTTTATAAGTATGTTTATCAAAATATACAATGAAAGTTTATTCCATAAATATATACTTTAATTAAGTACTAAATACAATTTTATAAATTTCTAGATGAATAATGATGGCACAATAAATTTAAATGGCTTAATAGCAGAAGTCGGTGGAGGAATAAGAAATTATGATTATGCTCGTACGATTGCAAATGCTTGTGATATAAGTAAGTACATTTATTTTTTCCAGTCTTATGCGATCTTTTTTTACTTTATATTTTATTTTACGTTTCCTCGTTGATAACATTAAAGTATAATACGAAAACGCTATTAATTAATTTTAATAAAAATATATTCTGGAGATATACTCTTTTAATTGTTTATCTAATTATAAAAATATATTAAAAATTACAAATTTTTTAGAGGGAGAAAATGCTTGCGATACTGCCTACAAAGTCTATGATTGCATAAACGACAAAATATTAGAATATCATAACCGGAAATACAACAAAGAAATTTGATCATCTTTGATACCGTTATACCATTATATTATGAATTATGTAGTTAGTTTCTTTTAAAAAATGAAAACTATTATATAAATTCTTTTGAAATTCTTATTTAATAATCACAAACAATTGTATTGTAGATAACTTCTGTACGTAGTTTTGAGTCTTCCTAGATATCTGTATATTTTACAATTTGAAAATAAGTATAATATTTACGAAAAATTTTTCCAGTAATAAAGATTGTTAAATAAGTACTACTATAATTGAAGTAACAAGGCTGATTTGTTGAAAGATGTATGATATCTTGATCAAATGAAGCTAATGATAGGGAAGAATTTTGGAGGAATAAAAGTAAAACGCATAAAATTAAATCTAAGAAAATTAAAACTGATCAAACGTAAAGGAAAAAATTGAGGAATTAACATAGACTTATTAAACGGTTTGATCGAAAGTAAATATAATTTTTTTCAATTTGTGAATATAATTCTTAATTCTTAATTATATTTACTTTATAATAATGATGAAATTCTCTCAAACTTATACAATATTGAATTTAAAAACTAACCTAATGGTAATTAATTTATAATATAAAATTACTTAATCTTTTAATCAATCACAGAAACTCAGTAGCTAAGTTTCACCGCAACTGTAGATCGCTTTACCCCAATTTCCGGTATATTGGATTCCGTCGATTAGTAGCTAAAAAAACCCCCAAATTAAAATATATATATCTTTCTCTTATTTCAAATAACTTTTTATAATAAAAGAAACTATCTATAAAATAAAGTATTTTAATTTAAAGAATTTCAATAAAAGAATTACGTAAATCAAAATAATCTAAGATGCTTTTAATAATACCGATACAGCTAAACCGTATAGAACCACTTAAAGATTAGAGAACATTTCTCGCCACAGACAAACAATAAGAAATCTATTGATTAAACATTAAGTTTAAAAGCATTTTATTAGCTGCACGGAAAGAATGATAATATTCTCGCTGATTTAAATCTGATACAGTAGCTCAAATTTTCAGCCCTATTTACTTTTTTTACTCGACCAATCGTAAGCACTATAAATCATTCAAAATTATTTGTTACATTATTATTTAAAACGTAAAAATTGTCCGCTACGTATCGCTAATAATTCACCGTTCTTATAAAAATCTTTTACAATACCAAACATTACCAAATCCAATCAAAGTTCTAAATTAAAATCGTAAATATACACCGCATCCTTCGAAATCCCGCATCACAAAAGACGTCTCGAACAAGACAGACCACAGCTCTTGGTTGGTTACAACGAATTCGCAGCGGGAAGCGACAATCAAAAGGCATTTCCGTGGTGTGCCTGCGCTTGCAGCCCGCAAAACGAGATGATCCAAACACGCCGCGCGCGAGCGCAGCGTGTCAGCTGCTGTCGCGCGCGTCACATGGCACGAGCGGGCGAGGATGCGTGTCAGAAAGTGCGAATGACGCGAGCGGGCGCGCGAATTCATCGCCGACGGAAATCGGAAACTAATGGCCAGTCGCCGAAATCGAAATGTAATGATTTCGGGCGCAGTTCCGTGCTGGTTGTATTACGCGGATGAATTGCGGATTATCTTCTTTTGTTACGAGTATTGAAGCTTTGTTTTTAATTATGCACTGTATATGTTAATTTGTGGAGAAAGTTGACATTTTTAATGACAGAAAGAGCAATGACTGTTTATAGATTCATCACCTGAGATTAGAATAAAACGTTCAATCAGCCAGTTAAGCCGATATGTTACCTGAATGTCACATGTCGGAAATTGACGTTTTTTGTCATTTTTTCTTTCGATTATTTACGTTGCCGATATTTCATAAACAATCAACACAGTATAGCACAAGCAATCTGATTTAGTTCCTCCAAGATTATAAAAAATAAAAGTTAAAAAACTTAAATAATGCTAAGAGGATCTCGAGCTTAACAAGTTAAATACTATATGCGTACTTGTAGGATTTGCATAAAAGAAGTAAATAATGATTTCTTGCGAGGTTTTCGTAAACTCTGCAAAGCATTTAACACCGTCAGATTTGCCGCAGGCGCAATTTCTACCCTAAATGGCTTTCGGTTGTTTAACAGGGGCTTTTGTCTTATTTATCCGTCGGCAGCACGAGCTCCCGTTTTAATCAATGTAAATATCGCGCAATCCTGATGCTACCTACGTGGCGTATAGTACAATACGCTACAGCACTTTCAAGGAGAAATGAAAGCAGCATGTTAAGACGAACCTATTATGGCTTAAAAGTAGTACATTAAACGATTTTCTGACTCTCTTTTTATTTTGATTATTTTTATTCAAAAATAATAAAAATTGGTTTATTGCTCCACAGGTAAATAAAAAAATAGCTACAAATTAATAATATAAATAAGAATAAAGGGCTCAAGACATTGCACTAGGTCAAATGCGACTTAATAGGTGTAAATGCAGGTGATTATTTCTCGCGTTTGGAAACAAATTATAACTACCACGTTAAAGTACAATATCAGTGTTAATACGAAATGCTACCTCTTAGAATCTTCGAATAACCACTAATATAGTACCTTAGTTTTCAAGATAAAACAAAATTAACGTTTAATTTACAATAAACAGCTTCACTTAATAAATAAGCGTAAGCGTAAAAATTACCTGCTTGAGGCCAGAAGCCATGACGAGGAAGGCAGTGGCGCCTTGGTGACCTCGGGTGGAATCAGCGCTCTTTGCCGCCGTGGACTGCAATACATCGTCGCCCTCGGCCTTGCCCTTGTGCTGGGCGAAGTCCTCGCGGCGTAGTATCGACACCTCGAACGGGTCACCCATCACCTCGCCGCAAGCCTGAAGCTTGTAGGCGTTGGAAGCCGTCCTTGCCACTGAGTTATCAATGGCTATCTGTAAATTTCAATAACATTTCTTAATGATATTAATTAATCTAAAATTGCAACAAGTTCATTTTAGTACACTGATAATAACTCATATCACTTTTAAGTGCCAACATACAATTATATTTAAAATGTTAACAATGTTGAGTATAATAAATTGTATGTTGTTACTAAAAAGTGAATATATGAACATTTTATTGATTAAATTTTAAATTGATTAAATACGTTGTATTGATTACATTAATGTATAAAACTCAACTAATAATTAGAAATTTAATACTTCGATGCGCCACGAAACTTCAGAGGATAAAAAAAAGCTAAAAAGTTACCTAAGCTGCGCCACTTGCGAATAATCCGTACCGAGAAAAGAGTCAATCTAAATCCCAAGCAGCGAGGAAACGGCGAGAATCAAAAATTCGAATTCATAAATGAAAGCAGCGACCGAGAAACTCGGCACTGCTGCACATCGCGATGAGAAAAGTTTCTTAAATTCCGTCGGCCCTTAAATATAAAACGAGAGACGAGCGCGTGAATAAAGAAAACGTTTCTCGGCTGTCGACGAGCGTAGCGCAGCTCTGCTCCCAACTCTACATGGGAGGAGCGCGCTACTTTTAATATCACCGGCGTTACTCGTACACTAGCGCCTACAAAGGGTAATGCGCTTTTGCCGTCTTCGACCGAAAAGACGAGCGCGCGCGCGCGCATTCTTATTAAAAAGATAAGAAGCACGCGCGCTCGGGGACACAAAGCGAGCCGTCTTATTATTTCTGATTTCTCCTTTTCCGCAGGTCTGGCTCGCGGATTTAATACACTGTGCAGGTTGCCGGAGCCCTCTTCGTTATCATCAAAGAGATGATTTACGCCCGGGTGAAACGAGCTCGGCCACTCACGAAAGAATCCCTTGCGGCTGCGGAGAATGACTGGAACTTCTTGGATGAAACGCCAGTGTTAGGGATGAAAAGGAAGCGCAATAGCCGAAAACAAGAGGCGTCAAAGAAGTGAATTGTGGTAATTATCATAGAGAGGTACGTATCTTTGTCGTTTTTTTGTTCGAGTTAAATTTTTTAAACTTCATGAATGTTATTAATTAGAAACAGAATTTTTTTATATTTTAAAAACCCGTGTATTCTGTTTTTTGATATTATTTTTTTTTTTATAAAATAAATATGTTTGAATTATTTTTGGTTCGTCCAAATTTTTACTATAATTTAAGAATATAATAAAAATCCCTATAATGGTGTCAATTTCTTATTATTTCTATAGAAATGGAGTTAAAAAATTTACATAATGCAAAATGTCATATTTTCAAAATAATCCCCTTAGAAAAAAAACTTGGATGTTTCATGGAAAACAAAATCAGAGAAGCTGAGTACACTGAGAAAGAGGCACACAAACGAGATGCGAAAATATTAAAGACGTCTACTCAATTTTTCAGATGCACTGCAATGTCGGCTCAGAGGAGAAAAATGAGAGAAAAAAATCAGCTCGTCAAGGAAAGGGAACGGAGGAAGCCGAAAAGAGGGGAGAGAGAAAGCCCCGGCAAAAAAAAGGAAACTTCGTTCGAGAATCCGTTTCCAAGGCTTTGTTAAAAATGTAAAGGAATCGCGAGAGGAAGCGCGCGCCTTTCGGTGCAAAAAATAAGGTAAGCTTGTCGCCTTGTCGTCGGACTTTAAGAAGAACGGCATTATACATAAGACGCGTTTCCGCGTCTAACGAATTAAGCGAGTTATGCGCGGCAACTTGAAAACTGTACTGTAAGAAAGAAATGGTTCTAGCGACTTATCCTGACAATGATATAATAGTGATAGAATCGCAGGATAAGAGAAGAGATGGAATATTGTGTTTTAGTATTGAAAGTAACTATGGTAATCTTTTCAATCTTGATGCCCAACTCGAGACCTAAAAACTTTTGTTACTAATCATCAGTTTCTGTTCAGGGATATGAAGTTCTTATATGCATTTTTCTGACCTGCCTTTTCCCCGGCACTGTTGATTCTGCGCCGCTTGAGAAAAGACGACGAGGGTAGGGCAAGCCGCCAAGAAGCAATTAAAAATTTCCGTGAGGGAAAAAATTGACGAGGATTTAATTGTTGTTTGAGTTTGACAAAGTCCAACGCGCGAACTCTGTGAAGCCGAGAGTTTTCAGGGAAATAGTGAAGAATGAGAAACTGGAAAGGGAAAGATAAAGAAGAGCTCGAATGGTAATGACGAAAAACGGGGACTTTTTATTTCTGCTGTGGCAGCGTTAAAGAGCTTCTCAAGAAATTGACAACTCTAGTGTGAAAACAGCACCTTATCAATCATTATATTATATTTTAAATCATTTGATGATTTTCATGTTATTGATAACATGATACGTGTGTTTAACTGTATTTATACGAAGGTATAAAAATATAAAATTACAATTTAAAAAATGCTGTTTGTAACATGATTCGTCTCAGGAAGGCATACCAAACTGAATAATGAAATTCAATACTAAACAAAAAATAAATTTGGATTAAATCACTGTAACTTGACGAATAACTGAATGTAATAACGCTAACGAATGTTATTAAATCTAATTAAACATATAATTTTTTTTAATTACTAGATTAAGTCGCCTCCGTGGAGAGAAAAATTAAATCAAAATCTCTATTGTATAAATCAATTACAGTTTTCAATTTTTGTTTGCAAATTTTATCTACTTATTAATTGAGCTGCATTGTAAAAGATAAATAAAATATTCCGGAACATCTGGCTTACCGAGTAACCTAAGCCGGCGCACTTGACTGCGTGTCCTGTGAGTGTGGCGATGGTGAAGATGTGCGGATTGACCGAACAGAGGGCCATCTCCTTCACGTGATAAAGAATATCGGCCATTACCATTCGGCCCTCGGCGTCTGTGTTGTTCACGCGCACCCGGGCGCCCGATCGAGCAGTTATCACTTCGTCCGAGGCGTAAGCATTCTCGCCGCAGCTGTTGCGTACTACGCCGATGGCTGCCACCACCTTGACAGTCGGTGGCTGAAGAAGGTTCACTGTCTGGAAGAGAAATAGAATAAGAGTTGTTGCTACATAGTAAGGCATAGTCGATCACTCTGATAATTTCTTTTGTAAATTGATCATTTCACTTTGACTCATGGAATCAGAAACGCTCTAAAATAATTAAATTTTATGAATATATTAGTAAAAAGCTATGATAAAATTTTTTCATAAATACATTTATTCGTATAAAGAAATTAATTCAGTAACAAAACAAAAAATACTTAAGCATTTTATTACTTTGATTTTATAACAATATTATTCTTAATTTATACAATAATTATTCTACCTTGTTAATGATAGTTTAATTTTTCTGAAATCAAATTAGCTAAATCTACAAAAGAAACTAAAAATCACATAACTAAAATTTTCTATAATTTTTATACATAATTTTTTAACCCTTATTTTCCCATCACAGCCACAAGCAATCCTACATACCTGCATGAAACCGACGGCAGCGGCAGCACCGCATTTGTCGCGACTCATGCCGGCCATACTACCGCCGGTCTTAATGTCAAGGCCACCAGAGTCGTAGGTGACGCCCTTGCCAACGAGCATAACCGTATCGAGGACGCAGGTTGGATCGCAGGGCTCGTAGGTGAGGAAGATGACGCGGCCCTGGTGCCGTGGTATCACTGAAGCGGCGCGATTCACTGCCGCCAGCAGTGGGTACTCCTGCAGCAGCATTTCCGGCTCCGAGATCACCTGGACGGTGATGCGAGTGTTGTTGAACAGCTCGGTGATGTACTGCTCGACGCGCGGTGGCGCCATGCGCTCCTGGTCCGCAGCACCTGTTAACAGTGAAAGATGAATTAATGTGATTGTGGGAAATTTTATTTGTAAATATTTTACAAATTATCTACAGTAGAGACAATTGTAATGTAGATTCGTGTTACTTTTATAATTTGGATATTACATTTTCATTGATAAAAAAGACTGTCATAATATTCTTAATTTCTCATCAAAAGATTACTATCTAAAAACATAATTATTCTAAAATATTTTATAGTTAAGCACAAAATCAAAGACTATATTAAAACTCTCGATACAAAATGATCCTGAGGAATCCCCAATAAGATATCCCTTCCTGTTCCATATTTTCTTGACAATACATTTGCAAGTATTCCAAAAAAAGCTACAGAAGCGCACGCCAACCCAAAATGAACCATGAATTCGAAAAACCAGCATTCCCCATCGATCCACCGCAAATAAAATGCCACGGCAAAAGAAATCAAACAAACAAAAGCGCAATCCTCGCACAATCGTCAGACAATCATCACAAGCCCCTAGCTCTCCCATAACAATTCCTAGCTCTCTCGCACCGGGACGATCATCCTCCTTGCGCGCCCTGCCAAGCCGGCAATGGCAAAATCCAATTTCGAGATCGAAATTCAATCAGCGACACTTCCGCGATCATTCGCACAGACGCGCGCACGCGCAGCTATGTGTATACCTAACACAGCGCGCATATCGCTGCATGAGATCTGCAGGATTACGGGGACCGCGCCGATTTTGCTCGTGCGGGTGTGCGCCGCGCGCGATAACGAATATTAGATCCGTGCGTTGCCTGGCTGGCACGTATAGCGCCAACGGTGCGCGAGATCTGTAAATTTTCTTGAGATCGTTCGGATTCTTTTGGGTTCCTTGGGTAGGGGCTTCTCCGCTTTGGTGAGTCTTCTCTTAGCTTCTTTAGCGTCGGCTGGAGCTTGCCTCAGCTGTTTGTTTCAAAAATGGTTATAAATTTGAGTGGTGTAGCTTGATAAGTGTTCTTTTTTTCTTTTTGCAACTTTGCGATGACTACAGCAATTTTATTTGGATTATTATCAACTATCTAGATGCATTTTTTAATGAAATTAGCATTTTTAATTTTTCATGAATTTTTGCGTAAGCATCACTTAGTGAAAGAAACATCATTTTACTACAATTTTAAAACACCTGCTTTACAATAATATTCCTATTTTGTTACCGTCAATAAACATCAATCTCTTATAATTATCTTTCCTCTCACACGCATCCCACATTCTCTTTTCTCCACACACTTCTCTACGACTTTTCCTTTATCTGCCTTTTTCCTTTCCGCTTCCCTTTTTCCCATCTCGGTTCCACTGTCTCTCGCTTGCACTCTCCTCGACTCTCTTTATCTCTTCGACTTTTTCTTTTTCCTCTCTTTGGCTTTCGCCAATTCGCTTGGAGATTGCGCCCCTGGGGTTACAGGCGCGACGATTTTTCGACTCCTGCTCTAGCGGCAAGCTCGACTTGCAATTTTCCGGAGGGCATTTTCGCGATGCTCTCGGGCGTTTTTGAATTCGGTATCCAGCGCGAGCTCTCTTTTACTTTATGCGCTTCCATTTTTTTTCCTTCTTCTTTTACTTTGGCCACGATCTTCTTTTACGATATCAAGAAATTTTCCCTCGCGGTTTTGAAAGTTTCATACCCGGACTTTTAGCCTGTTGAATTTGCAATTGATTTTTTTTAACAGATTTCATCTCGAGATAATTGCACTTTTGAATTCTGACATTTTATTATCCATTAGTGATTCTATCTTGAAAATTATAAAAGATCTTTTGGGAAAAAAGATTTTTAAATTAAATTCCGAAAGTTGGTGAATAAGATCTCGGATCATTCATCTGAGAGAAAACTAAAATTTTTCAGAAAATGAAAGGTAAACTAAAAAGCTTGAAATTATATTTTTTAATAAAAGTTATTGCAAGGATTTATACTTTCTTCCATAAAAATAAATATACGCAGTTCTGTAAAAAGTAGGTAATTGAGTTTATTGCAATTTTTAATTTTTATTACGCTATTTTATTAAACCTTTTAAGTCCTGGATTTTCCCTTAAAACTGAAAAATACTTTTCTTTTATATAAAATTCAAATAGGTATATATGAAACTCAAAAGATTAAATAACATTAGTATTATTACAGTCACTTCAAAATTCTTAAAATTGTATAATAATAATTTCCTAAACTTTCTGCGCATCCCCAGCAGTAAAAAAATATTCAATTCCAATCCAAAAAACCCACAATAAATTTATTAACAAAACCCAAAGCACTCCCAAAAAATTAACGATCACCCCACAAAAACACTTATTCATCATCGCATTTCCCGCAGGCAGCATTGACGAATGAACCAAACCTGTCCACTCCTCCGAAAGACACTCTCCCGAAAATCAATCGCTGCAAAGAGGCCAGACACAGCGTCAACGCTCGCCGGACGTGCCGCAATTCCCGAAAGCTCAAGCCCATAAAGCATCCTTAACGAACAGCGCAAAACTCGCCTCGAGATCTCGCGCAGACGAAACGCAATATAAGAAACTACGCTTTGCGACGATCATTAATCGTCGGGCCATTTTTTTCTCCCCTCGATTTCTCACGAGCGCTCCTCGAAGACGTCCAAACTCTCTCGAGTGAATCTCTCTCTCTCTCTCTTTCTGTCTTTCTCGCGCGTGCGAGAGCGCATCTCGCGAGAATCATGACAAAACGATGCCCGGGAAATGATCCGCCGCGGCGCCGACGCCGCTGGTACAGTGACACCGGGGGCTAGGATTGATTACTGCAGGCGACTCGTGCGCTGGATAAGATAAGAAGTCGCCGGGTTCGGTTCGTGTATGTGTGCTCGGGAGGAGGGTGGGAGAGAGAAGGAGGGTTCTGGAAGGAGTTACTGGACCAGCGGTACACGCTCTGCTCAATTAAGTAGAAGGACTTTTTACTTGGCTTGAGCTACTCGAGGACCTCCCAGCAATTTTAGCTCCTCGCTCTTCTCTCGGCATTCTTCTTCGACTCTCTCTCTCTCGCTCTGGACTATTTTTACTGAGCTTTTTTTGGCTTTGCCTTGCGTTACTTTATTAAATTTCTTTTATACTGCTCCCTGAATTATGCTCTGTTTTTTATATCTTCGTAGAGTCAATTATCAAAATTAAATTTTTAAGCACTTTAATCTACGTGGCTGAAATATTTAATTTTGTCTTAGACAGGAACGCCGTGCTGCGTTTGAAACTTAAAAAGCAATAATTGTTCAAATTATATAACCAATTAGAATTGTTTTAATTTATTTTTCTATGATCCCAGGATCTCAATATAGATTATTATTTTAATCAAGACATTTGATATTTACTGTAAGCTATTTGAGTCAACCTGAAATAATTTTACTCTTAGAGAAATTCAAATATTATGAGAAAAATAACTAAAAAATCTTATAATTCAAAGATATGGTTGTCATTTTTTGAACCATTGCTAGCGTAGAAATGTTAAAATTTGAAATATAAAATCATAATTTTTCACTAAAGCGTAGTACAATTTTTTATTTGAACTTGTAGAGCTTACCATTTTGAATAGAAAAGAGTAAAGGAATGAGAATATCTTTTTCAGTGTTAAAATTTCATCAGTGGTAAATAGACAGAGGTCGAGAAATGTATAAATTTTAATTTTTTATCTCGTGTGCTCTTTTTTCTAACCTTTATCAATAAAACTCAGAATAAATATGCCCTCTATATGAAACTAACATAAAAGTCACATTTTATACAAAAATATTCTCAAAAATTTTACTTGTTTCATTCAATTTTTCCAAAACTCTAACAGTTTACTATTTTTCCCATCACTATAAATTGAAAAAAACTCCTCGACCCACTCAATAGCCTACGGCCACTATCCACAATTCTCCAATATACCAGACTCCGATCCGGGCGCAGTGCCGAACTTCCTTCCGTCTCCGGGATCAAGATAAAGAAAGCCGCATAGCCGTCCGGCCCCAAGACCATTTCAATGTACTCACCGATGTCACGGGCGACGAATCTGCCGCTCTCCAAGGCGCCGGCCAGCTTCACCACGCCCGCGAGCTTCTTGCTGCAAATCGGGCTCCAGACGCCGAGTCTTGTCGCCTTGTAGCAGTGCGCCGCTCCGATCTCCCGGACTTGCAGGGGCTGAAACATTGCCAGAGCGTTTGTTTGACGAACTATCGAAAGGCCGAGAGTAGCCGGCTGTGGGCTTCTTATCGGCGAGCCAAGTTTGTTGAGCTGTGTTTAGGGAAATGCGGAGACGCGCCGCGGGCGCGGGAGTGATCGATTGTTTCGGGGACGTGGAACTGCTGGAGTGGATCGGTTGGGAAAACCTGGCGGGTGTGAAGTTGAAAAATAGTTCGACGCGGTGTTTGGTTATGAAGGAGAGATTCGTGGGAATTGATTCTAGCCTTATCAATTGTTCAATAGATAATCACTAAATTTATAAATTAAGAAAGTTCCTCAACGCCTCAAAACTAAGCAAGCAACCCCAAAATATCCCCATCTCATAAAACATTAAAAACAGCAGTAACTCGCAACCCTACGGGGCCGCCTACACTTTACAAACTCAGGCTGGAACTCCCTTTGACACCGCGACCCTACACCCACCCGGCGTAAAACCCAAGACTCCCGAAGGTCGCGCAAAAAATTCCAGAGCCCCGGTATTCCCCAAAGCAGCGGCGAGATTCAGCTCTCTCTTGGCGAAAGAAGCCAGCTCTCGGGTATTCCGCTAATTAGGTCGGCCGCCGCCCCCGCAGTAGCTTCCGCCGGCACGCGCGGCATGTCTCAGGCGCGCATCTCTCCTCCCTCGTGTATGTATCCTACGCGCGCGCATAGAGGATGCATATACAAAGCGCGCAGAGGCACGCCTTGAAGGTCGCGGCGGTGGCGGCCGCGAGATGGTTGCTCTAGAGTGTATAAGTTGGCCGGAGAGTTTCGCGATCAGCTTCTAGGAGAGGTATTTTGGTCGGTGAAAACGAGGAGGCGGGAGGGGCTGTGGATTCTTTTGGGGAAGTTGGATTGAGCGAGTGAATTTGGGAGGTGGAGGGTGAGGGTGGGGTGTTTTTGGAGTTTTGGAATACGTCGGATTACGGAGGTGTGGATGATTGTGGATGGGGATTGGTTGGATTATACAATGTTGTTTATGTGTATGATTAAGTAGTGTTGTGCTTCCGTTGAGAATCGTGAGGTGAGATTTCAAAATTATTTTGAAGCGTGCGTTGAGAGGTGCTTTTTGCTGAAATTTTACGCATGAAAATAACAGTGCATTTTCATGGCCTATGTGGCATGCAGTTAAGGGGTGACTCCGGTCACTCGTAGACTGTTAGGACCTCAATAAGAGTTCACCTCCATTGCATCTCAAGTTTCCCGTGGGATAGGTAGGCTAAAGGTTTCCCTGCGGTCCTTTGGTGCAAGAACAAAGCGTGATAAGCATTGTGTGACTGTACTTATCGACGTAAAATCTTTTGGTTAGTGATCGTGACTACTTTAAGTATAAAGCTAGAATGCAAATTCGCGGGTTTTATGAATAAAATTATACAAAAATGTACAAGATCTTCTGCAATAAATGTAGCTCTGGAGAAGCTGAACTAACGTCGAGGACAGGACACAACTCAAATAAAGGTGGAGGCCACGATATCAAAAATATTGAGCAATCGAGCGATAGCGTTCCCGCGTGAAAAGACAGTCAAATCCAAACAGATTCGATAGAATCAACTTTTATCAGAGTACGCAAAATTACTTTGAGTGACGGAAATTTGTAACATTTTTCGGTGACTCGTTAGAATAGCTTTGCTAAAGAAAGTTTCGAATTCATATCGTAACTTAAAGACTTTATGGACTGACTAGGAGAGGGTCAGGGTTCCGGATCACGGATTTTGCTCAAACTTTGGGATACGTTTTCACATATTAAAATATGAAGAAAACCGAAATTTCAGACCCTAACGCTTTAGAAAACTCAAGATATTCATATTT
>UELX01005510.1:0-13484 GCA_900480035.1 Eupelmus urozonus | reverse complement strand
TCAATCAAAAGTCGATTCTTTATGTTTTATTATACTACTGACCACGTGTAAACTAACATCATCAGATTTAATCATTACATACAGTGCCACTTGACTTTTAGTATTATATCTTTTATTGTATATAAATGAATTAGTTTTTGCTTTTCTACTTGACTATAGCTTGTGTGTTTATTATTTTAAAAATACATCTCATATTTTAAAATCAACAATAAAACCACTTAAAATTTATTAAATTATAAAGCTTCAAAATGAAATAAAACTGTATAACAAACAACTAATCTTTCCATTAAAAAAGAAAAAAACATGTATTTTAAATTCATTCCATTCAAAGCTGAACGAACCACTCGGATACTTCAATTGGAAAATGCCTCTCGCAAAGTCTATTGATTTTTACATCCATTCACGGGGTACACAATGTCCCACATAAATCCGGCCCACTTCATCAAAACTGTTCACTCGATAAATTGAATTCCTTAAAACTCGCCCGTCCCGCTCGTCCCCAGCTTTAATCAAAGTCCCTTCACGCTGTAAAAATAAAAAATAAAAAAGAAAGAAGCAAGAGAGCCGTAATCCCGAGCTATTAGGCATCAGCGCTGGAAAAAGGAGCTCTCGAGTCGTTCTCGTCGCGTAATGGAGGCAAAGCGATTTGGTGAGGCGCCAAATAATAAGGGCTCAGCCAACAGAGGGATAAGCGCGCGCGCGCGCGCACGTGGATCCTAGAGCCAAAGTGGACGAATTCCAGAAGAAGGATCTCCCCCCGCGTCGTTGAATTTTGAATGGCACCGAGTCAAAAGTCCCGGCCGTTTACCGCGCCAACCAATTTGCATCTTGCGCGCGTTTAACGAGCTTAATACGCGCGAGCTTGCGACGTCTCGCGTGAAATTTCGAGCTGCGTAACGAGCCGCGCTCTCGTACCTATAAACTCTGCCTTTGAATTATTAATATAGTCGGAAATTTTTACATGACAATCGAGAGCTGTCCATTCAAAGCCGGTAAATTAGCGACGTGCTAAAAGCAAGCGCGCATTCACTCGCACAATGCAAAAGCGACTTCCGATTCAGAAGGACTTTTCCGCCGGCAAGCAGGAACAGCATTGCTCGAGTAATGAGAAAATCGAATAGCCACAGAGCAGGCTCGTATACGCATACACTTCCGATGACGTCATGCGTACACGCAGCGAGATAGCGAACTGCAGCGAGTCATGAGAGCGCCTCGATTTCTGGCTCGTTTGCTCTGGTAATTGCGATGACGTCTATGCGCGCTGCTTTATTTCCTGATGGACAGAAACGGTGTAAGGACGAGCGCTGCGCGAGGAGGCTTTAGCTCCGGATGAATCACGGCCATGAAACGCTCGGGCTTGACGAGCGCCGAGGGACGGAGTGTATATCGAAGGACTGCCAAGGAAGGGGATCTTTATCTTTTACCGTTGATTCTTACGTTTTTTTTCATTACGCGGATGCGAGATAGGCTGCTGCGCGGGAGGGGATGATGATGATGATGATAATGAAACGAGAGTTTCCGAGTTTATTTAGTAGCGATATGCGAGGAGGGTTTAGATTGAACACTGTGTTTGCGAAGTGACAATGTTTTATTGTGCGTTTTGCTGGAATATTGGATTTGTTTGAGTCGAATTGGTATTGGGATTAATGTGTGCGAATGGGAAGCTCTGATATCTAGGTTTTTTTTAATTGATACATGAGTGCTTCTTTATGAATAAAATTTAATTAGAAAAAACTTATCATTGCTGCAGCTACAACTTGTTACTGCTTCGAGATTACAATATGTTATAATTGATCCAATTACTATTTTCATGATAATAGTTCATCATGGAATGATTTTAATTACATTTTTTGTTGGAATTATTAGTAAAAAAGTTCGGTATATATATTTATTTAAAAATAATTTAATGAGCTTATGAAAAATATTAATAAATCTTTCAATTACTTTTTCAGTGCGCATACGTACTTTTTCAGCATTAAAAGTAAAAAAACTTTGTGTACACATTTATCAAGATTAAATATTGTTACGCAGTCTTAACTTACTACCTTCATTAATTTTATTAATTTTTTTCTTTTTCAAAAAGTGCGGTGAAACCATTTAGAAAGAAAATCCACAAGAACGTATACGTGTTAATTTAATTTTTCATACTTAGTGCATACTCAAAAATGTTTCTTACTTACACACATAAAACATTATAATCTCCCGCACCAAAAAATGCATTAGCGCGAATAAAATATTCAAAAGAATACATTCATTCTCGAACAACAGTTTAAAAAGTTTTGCAACAAACCAAAGAAAAAAAGCACTAACATAAATAATTATATTACATATTTTCCAAAATACCATTTCAACGGCATTTTCTTATTTTCTACATCCAACCATCATACTCAAACAACCAGAATCCAAAGCGCACTTAACATAAATTTTCCAAGCCAACCAAAAACAACTCGTACATCCAGTTCTCATTTCATCCAAACTCCATCCAAACATCGACTCTGCCCAATAAACGCACACGCGTTTAATCGCATAACAGACTCAGCTATAACGATAAACATCGATTCACAAAATTTGCTTACGCCAAGCTACTCCCCGTCCGCCCGAAACTACCCCGCTGCTCCCATTTAGCAAGGTCAACAGCGGAGCTCGTGCAGCGCGGCGATAATCGTAAATCGTAAGACGCGAAACAAAATAAAAGAGAACAAGAGGAGAAAAAAAAAGAATCGAGCAGATGCTAAAACGGGCTTATTCATCACGGCGCGCAAAGAATACTTCAAACAGAAAGCGAGCCGCCCGGCGTATGCAGATGCGCGCCCGTGCGAGAACGCTCATAATCCACACGGATTTCCCTCGACGATGAATAAATAACGCCGGGGGTGACGCGAACACCTGTGTTCATGAAATTACAATTCCGATGTTAATGCGCGCTAAAATATGGGCCTTTTTCGTCCTTCTTTCGCGCGTTACTTGTGTTACGAACAATAAGTAGGAAAATCCAAAAGGGATAACAGTTCGATGAAATGAAAGGCGGAAAGAAGCGAAATTCCGAAGGCACGCATGGGCTCGTAGCAGCCGCTGAATTTGTAATTATACAAACTCAGCGGCTGCTACGGATGATTCAAACTGCGCCGAAGGGAAAATAATAAAAAGGCTCTTATAATAGGATGTAAGCGTATATTTTCTGCGCGGCGATAAATTTTCAAACCCCCCCGCGCGCGTGAAAATGCAAAAAAGGTATTTAATCCGGCTACTCCTTCGCTCCCGCGCGATCGTATGTCGCGGCGGCTTGCCTATTAAGAAAAAAACTTCCGACGCTCGTAAAACGCGAGCAGCAGCTAATCCCTTGGTAATTTAAAGGTGGAGGCGGATAAAATTTTCGGGGGTGGCAAAGGGTACCTCGGCGTCAGCGGAGGGCTGGTTGATTTTTCGAAGGGGATCGAGATTGAAGCGAGTGGGGTCGCGCCGCTAATTCACCAACATTATGTGGAAGGGTTATTTTAAAAACAACCCTTCCAGCCTGACTGACTTTTTAGGCCAAGCCCCTTTTCCACGCTTCGTTTTTCTTTTTCACCCCCCTCTGCACCCGTTGTTGGTTGCGCGCGCGCGGAGCTGGTTAAGCGTCGGTGTCGTCGTCGTCGTGCTAATGCTTTTCTGCGTAAGCTAAAGTGACCCTTGAAAATTTCGGGCACGTTGCCGAACGGGCTTTACTGAATTTAGCCCCGGGCTTCTACTTCATTAGAATATTTTTGAAGTGGGTAGCGTTGAGGAGATAATCCGCTTTTTAATTGGGAAATTTGCGGAAGGTCATTTTGCAATGCAAAAACGTGAGGTAAATTTAAAATTTTATGTGTTTTAATTTTTGTTTTGTTTTTTTTTTTTTGGATGTTGAGAATTTTGGAGAGACGTTTAATCTGGTGGAAAATTAGCGCGATAATAGAGCTTATTTATATACAGTTTGGTATTATGTCTTATTTAAAAGGTCATAATTCACGAATAAACACGGTATAATTCAGTTTATTTTGTATTTACATCAGAATATCCGGTTGAGAAATCTGTTTTTCATAAACGAGAAAATTCAAAGTTATTTTGAAAATAAAGACGAAATACATGCGCTGTAAAAAGTACATTGAAAGAAATACTCGTTACAGAAACTTTCAGAAACTCTTAACTTATTTACTTTTAATACTTATCGATAATTATATACAACCTTGTTTACAAATTAAACTCGATAAAAATCAACCCCTGCCTTATCGCTCTTATATCAGCTTTTCTTAAAATTTTTAACAGACTGCAAAGATTATTAAGTGCTCAGTGCGACCACGACGGTGATCGATAATTCGTTGCTAGGTGACAGAAATGTACGGTTGTCTTTCTCTCTCTCTCTTATTCTGATGTGACAAGAGGAGGAAAGACGCGCGGAATGAGAGAGCGACTTGGCGAAGGGCGCCACGGGAGGATGGAAATATAAAAAGAGATAAGAGAGCGAGAGAGAGAAAGAAAGAGAAACAGAGAGGGCTGTAAAAGGCAGAAAAAAGAGCGAGAGAGAGAGAGAGAGAGAGAGAGAGAGAAGAGCGTGAGCGCAGGGAGCTTCTGACGACGTATTTTTAGATTTCGCGGGGATGCCTTGCGAGTACTTGTCGATGTATTGTAGGAGAGAATTCGAAAATAACGCGGATTTAAAAAACATCGTGCGAAAATTGTGCTACATTTTGAACGAGATTTAAATCTTTTTCCTTAGCAAGTATTAAATTATCATTATGGATTAATTCTCTCCCATGCAGGTTATGTATTACATAGTAACAATTAGAGTACTTGTAAAAGTATGAGTTTCGAAATATTTTTATAAAATTTTAAAGCTTTTTAATATTTTTGGCAAGAATGATAAAATGTTAATTTAGTTGATGTGTCTATATAATCACTTGTACATTTTTATACCAGTTCCTTTTTAAAGATCAAAGGTAGACTTAATCTGGAACATAAATACTAATTCCAGAGTGAGCTTTTTATAGATAAAACTCGTGATTATCACAAGGAAACATTACTGCAGTCGTGCAAGCATATTAATAGCACAAAAAAGCAGAGTGCATTATTAAAACTTTACTTGCTCTGCCTGATTCTAATTTAATTCCTTTTAATGCGAATACAAATTTTGAAATCAACATTATTAGTCTACCATATTTCAACACAAGAATTGATAAAGTGATCAAACGCGTGCATAAATAAACAAATCAGTAAATCAATTAACAGATCTAATCACCTTACCACTAAACACAACTCTTCGATTTTCATTCAACCCTCAAACCCAAAAGCCAGAAACTAACTACTCGGCCCGAAACGCCCAGAATTCGGGACACCGAGCTTACACGCTCTAGAAGATTAAACCTTAACCATGACAGATCGCTGTCTCCACAGCTCCATCGTTCGCAGCCAGATGAGCAGTTACATGATCAATACGTCGACGTAACGACTCTTCGGACGCGCGCTCCTCTCCGCTCATTCTGCTTCCTACCCCTCCGCAGTCCCGACAGTTCTCCTGTTTCGAGCGAACAAAAAGCCAAACCAAAAGCGACGTAGCGTGCCGCAGTTGTTATTGTTGTTGCTCGGTGAAAAATGAACGGGCGGCCGCGCGGGAGCTCGAAAAAGTTAAGTGATATTAATGAAGAATGGTTAATTAGGGAGTGCCTCCGCTGCGCTGGCGCGCATCCCTTCTCTGTTTTTTTTTTTTCGGCCGGGCCCTCCAGGGATGTATTTCCGTAATTGTCGGAGTAGAGCTTGAGTGAAAAGTAATGAGCTCCGCGCGCGTGCGCGTTATTATTATCCACTTATTAGTGGCGCGGGGGAGCGCGAGTTCGATGAAGAGTTTGGTGACTGTTGACTTCCTTTTTTCCGCTATTTCCCCCCCAAGCTTTCGTCTCTCTCTCTCGTCGTCACGCATAACCCGAGGCGTGGTGTGTACGTGCAACGGATGACATACCGCGCCGGCTCCCCGTGTTACTCTCGTGTCTGTCGTTTTTTTTTCAGTCGCTTCCGGAAGCTTTGAAGGTTTTCGGTTGGTTTGGTGCTGTTTTTTTGGTTCTGTTGTTGGAAGATAAATATTTTGAAATGCGTGGAAAGTCGGAGGTATTGATGTGTCGTTTAGGTAGCTGGGGGGTAAAAAAAAGATGTTGAATGGTTTCGTGGGAATTGAGATGTTTAATTTGTTTCGCTGTGAGCTTCGTGATTGATTATGTTAATGAAGGCGATAAAAAGTTTTGACGGGAGTTGTCTGCTAGCGTTGGGTGATAAAAGCATGGATTAATAAGCGAAATGTTTCTCGAATGTATGTTTATTGATACAAGAGTTACATCTATATATTTATTTATGGTTTTGTTGATTTTACGAGATTCAACATTATTTTATTTATAAAAGAAAAATCAAAGACTAATATGATTTCTCTTTTGATATTTGTGGAATTAACGAAATTACATTAATTGAAGAGGTAATGCACGTGTTCTGTATTTAACAATTTTGGTGAAAGCCTTCCCATGTTGATAGAGTAGCCTTGCTTATCTTTTTCTTCATTACAAATAAATGCTTTTAATGTTGATGTAAAAACCTACTATTCTACTTTGATAATAACGAAATAAAAATTAAAACTTCACCCAACGAATTCCAGTACTCACATAATTCCCAAAATAATCTCTCTTCCACCACCCTTAAAACCAATAAAATTTTCATTTACACTCAGCCATTCTGTATACTCCTCCCCACTTATCCCAAGCCCCAAAACTCCTCATGAATACACCCGAAACGTTCTCCCAACCGTATCAAGCCAAACCCGCTGCTGCAAGCTCGAAAATCGCGCGGACGCGGCCGTCCACTTCTTGCCACTCGAGCGCAAATTCGATCTGTCGAGAACAACTTACTTCAATAGACCCGACGCGCCTCTCCGTCCACGCAAGAAGCCTTCTCGCGATTCGCCTCGCAAGTCAACAAGTGTTCGGCTCGGCTATACAATGCCTCCCGGCTCGCGCCAAGAAACTGACACGCGACGAAGGCTCCTTTTTGTCGAAGCGCCAACCCACTGTATATACAGCTCGCGGAGCAACAATGCATCCCATCTAGGTTTGTTCGAGGTGCGACCCTCCGTATATACACGAAGACATAGGCACACAAGCACACGCGCTCGCACACGTATAGTGACGACCCCCGACGATACGACTAATGCATCTGACAGGCCGTCCCGAGGGGGGAGGTCGGCTCTTAATTAATGACGTCCAGAGAGAGAGAGAGCCGCCGGCAATCCACTTTACAGCGCGGAAACGCGAGCTGGGAGGGGAGGCCGAACGCTCGCGCGTCAAAGATAAATGTCAGGAGGCGCCTTTTGACGGCTCAAAGAACTGCGGTTACGGAATCCGTAAGCGTCGAGAGAATAGGCTGCGCGGGGACGCCGAGCCCTGGGTTTATTATAAATCAAAGGATGTATTTTTGGAGAGAGAGACGCGTGAGCTTCTTTCTTCGCGCGGCAAAGATCGGGGTCAACTGCGCTGAGGAGTAATGAATGCTGATGTTTTGGATTTTTCGGGTTATAAGGGAGAAAAATCTTTCGACGCGACGCGCTCGCTCTGTGCTCTCTTTCTGGCGGCGAGAGAGAGCGGGCTTTTTTTAGGCGAGACAGTTCCGTCGGCGCGAGCCGAGTTTGATTAATTTTTTTCGAACGTCTGAGAATTAGCGGAGTCGGAGGAAAATGCGACGCCGCCGCGCGAGCTGCTAATGGTAATGGAGATAATTGGTCTGTGTTAGGAAAAAATGCTCGTCTGGGAGATTAGTGGTAAATTTAGGTTTAAAGGGTAAGTTTTTTTAATGTATGAGGAGGCTGGTAAGATGTTATTATTAAAAACATTAGTTTGATAGTTATTTTAAAAGATGATTAAGATATAAGAGATTGCGAGGAAAAAGTCTTATCCGCAATCTGATTTTATCATTATGCTTATCTAATACGCATAATCCCATTATAAAGATTAATTCCAGAATATCCCTAATTGTTGTTAAACAAGCTTCACTTAGTAAGCATTCATAATTCAGTAATCCTTTTCCAGCCGAAGCGATCAAATTAGCATCAGCTCTTCATAAGTAATGCATATCAAAAGACGTTTTTAAGACCCGTAATACTTTTTAAGCGCCGCGCGTTTTTAATCTCCCAAGCTTCGCGACGCTAATTTCAAAAAGAGAACTCAACCCCGCCGAGTCCTTAAATTATGCACTGCGGAGACAAAAGTTTTAACCGCGAGCGAGAGAGAGAGAGAGAGAGAGAGAAAGACAGCGCTTAAATACATCCAAGCATCATCTGCCGCGAAGCTTTTAAAGTACAATCGATTCCGTCTGATTCACGCAGCGGGAAAATTGAAAAACATCAATTAGCATATTTAATACGCGGCTCTGCTGCCGGCGACCGATTCGATTTGCCTACGAAAATCCCTCCTCGATACTCCAGTGATTTATACATCGAGCCAGGCGCTGTGTTTTTTCCCAGGCGACACGCGACTGCATGTATATTGCAATACAGTTAACAAAGAGATGTCTCTCTCTCTCGATGGATCGCATCGACGTATAACCAAGACAAATTTCCCCCGCGTAGATGTAGATGCGACGCGAGATATCGCGCTGTCTGGGAGGGGTAATGAGATTGCGAGGGGTAATACCTGAATTTATGATGACAGCTCGGTGTTCAGGTGGCCAATATCGAAATATTTATATTGATATTCGTTCGATGGGTAATTATTTAGTTGCGATTTATAGGGTTTATTGTAACTGATAAATAATAGGCATGTTCTTAATCAAGTTAGTTGTTGACAATAATAGTAAATTTGATGTTTCCTAAAATAATATGAATTTTCGTTTTTAATATTTCTAATAAATTTAAAAATGTTTCGAAATTTTGTTATAATGAAACATATTTCAAAACACCCAAATGACTACACTCGCCTTTCCCATTTTCGCATTTTAAATTAATTTTCACTCCTCCATAACTCGACAGGGAGAATAACGAAATTTCGCCGCTGTTTCGCGCTGTAATCAAATTCGAAGCTCGACAAAGCTCGTTAGTTTTCCTTTTAAACTTCTACAAACGCGTCGCGCAACACCCAGAAAAAAGTCAAACTCGAAACCCAACCAAAAATACCAAAAACGCTCTGAATAATGAATCGAATTCCAATTCATGATCTCCAGAAGAAACAACATTCCGTAGTAAACGATCCCTGGAAGCTTAATCGTCGGTCCATTAACCAAAAGCAGCCATTAACCTAGCCATCTTATCACTGGCCGATCTCGTGACCGTGACCGAGCTTTCAGCTCGCTTGAAGCGCACGCGACAGAGCCCATCGATTAGCCGGGGCATAATAAGATCGAGGGGCTTTCGCCATTCGCGTCCATTTATGGTAATAAGCTTTCCTCTCTCTCTCTCTCGCTTCGTCGAACGCGCCCAGACACGCACTGTATATACTCGGTCGATCTGTTCTCGCAGACAATTAGCTTTGCCCCCCCCCCCTCATCTCCCAGTCTTCCACGACGTCCGGAAGAGAGAGCGCAGGAGGACGAGTAATGCAGCACGTAACATGCTATCTATATTTTAATCAGTCATAATTAAATGAATATTTCATCTGCCGCTCGGCGGCGCTGGGATATCTCTCCGAGAGACTAGAACGAGGGCGCGGAGAAAAGGGTTTCATGCAAATTCCTGCCAGATTGGTACTACCGGTAGGAGGGAGACGGCACGGGGACGATGAGAGAGAGAGAGAGAGAAAGAGAGGCGAAGAAGGCAAGCGGCGATAAAGCTTCCAAGCGGAGGCTTACTCAGGCGCGATATTTGAATAGGTTTGAAATTTGTTTCTGAATCGAGAGATGGAGGTTGGGAGTCCGCGTGAAAAGTTTGAATCGAGGCAATTGGAGTGCGGTTTGCTATGAATTAAGATTTCATTCAAACTTTTGCAAAGTGACGTGCACTGAAAAGAAAACACCATTGTTGTATTGAATGACGTTAAATTTTATGCGAAAACTTTCCAAGAACGCGAATAACAAGGCGTTTCAAAGCGTAAAGATTAATAAATTTTTGTTGCCATGAAAGAAGTATTAAAATTTTTTTTTCCATTCTTATAATTCCGGGAATTTGACCGAGCAAGCGCATTAACGTACTTACACTTTTATTCGAGCTAATCCGCAGATTTTTTCCGCCTCTTAACAAGTTTAGTTTTGAGAGAAAGAGTGAGAGAGAGAGAGAGAGAGGGAGAAGGCGGTCATAATGGAAGCGTAGGTTGTACGACCAGCGCATTAAATACATAAGCTTATTACCTTCAATTAGCATACTACACATCTACAAACTCTATTGGTTGCAATGCTCTGATGCGCTAAGAACGTTAACATGAACCTCGTTATACGAACTAGAATTTCTCTCTGCTGAAGTGTGCACTATAACAAGCTAATAGTTTTGAGCTTTTCAGGAGTAGTTACATGTATGCGATATATGTGAAAGTTTCTTTCCTCGGTAAACTTTTAAATCTTCGCGCAAAGGAGTTAAAACCATCGAAGTTACAAACACAAGCGCTTAAAAAAAATGATGTTTACTTTTTACAAAATTTAACGCTTCAATGAAGATCAAAACTGTTTTTCTCCTTAGATCACAACACACTCTGTAATGGTAAAATTAAAGACGCGGAAATATTTTCTTGCTTATAAAAGCACACGAGTGTTTGATGCTTTAAAATAATTAAATTAAATCGGGCGATAGGCTAGCTGCTGTCTCCACGTGAAAAATACAGCCTCTGGAACTCGCTGCTTACAAATGGCTAAGCAAACAAGTCGATAAATGTCTTCGGACGACTGACTTCTCTCGAGGCCGCCGCCAAGAAAGCTTGCGTTTTTCTCTCTGTGCTTTAAAAGCCCACAGAAACAAGGCGAAAGTGGAATCAAAAAGAAAGAGAGGGAGTAAGGAAATCCGTGAAACTCGAAATATCAGTGTCAAAGCGAGCGAGCATTAAGAAAGCTATAAAAAACTACTTAATCATTTAGAAATAATTTAAGAGTTTTTGCATTAATCGTTGCGAATGGAATACAGTTAGAAAGGATACTTTATTAGATTTTGTGAAAGGTAATTGAAAAATTCTTATTTTGCTGAAAATGTATCATGAAAACATTTTAACAATATTGTAACAATATCGTAATAATGTTATAGCTATATTATGTTAATATTGTGTTAATGTTGTGTTAATATTGTGTCAATATGGTATAAATATTGTAGCAATATTCTCTTCTAAAAAAGGCACCACAGGAAGTTGAAATGTCTACATTTTCGACTCTTGTCATTTAGAATGAGCGCAAGAATCAAATTCAGTTCAGGATAGATATAGGGCGCGCGTAGCGTGCTGGATTCAACAAGTGCTGTAAAAATGTTCTTAAATTGCAAATCAATATCAGCATATAATAAAGATTTATTTTCTCTAAAAGCGTTAATTTGCCCTTTATAAAAAAGTTAAATCCGTCAACTATTCAACCTACAATGAAGCAGTTTCCCCGAACTTTTACTCCGTTCCCGAAACTGCTCACTAGCGATCTATTTTCCGCGATACCACTGGGTTCGCCTCGCCTAAAATACCCCTCTCTTTTCTCCTCTCACTCAGCCGCTCTCGCCTATACTTACAATGTCCGCACGCTGTTTGCGCTCTCTAAGGTCGCGGGTTCGATCCCCTTTGGTAGGGAAAACACATCCTATTTCTGGAATCGCGGTTACCCGTTTTACACCTCCCATGCTCTCCTCTCTCTCTCTCTCTTTCGGCCTTTTATTTCCCGTGCAACGCGCGACTCCACTCCGAAAGCCGAACTGCCGTTATAATGCGGGCATTCAAAATATCGCGGCCGGCTAAACGAGGCACTTGTGCGCTCGCCAGCAGTAGCTAAAAGCTCTCTCCGGGCCGCTCGTTTTCCCACCCGCTCCTACGCGCAACCTTAATTGTTGCAAGTTGAAACGAATGGCGAGCGCGCGAGCAAGCGGCCAGCGTTTCGTTTCACTTAAGTTTAAGGAGAATTTACGCGATATAATCACGAGCATGCAAGGACGGGGGGGTTAATGACGTCGTTCGCGAACTCTCGCCTGTGAAATTTCGTCTAATGCCGGCCCTTGTGTCGTCGACGAGATTTTCGGGGTATTAAGCGGCAGCGAGCTTTTTCGAAAGGTTGAATATTCAGAGCGCCACTTTTATTTGCGTTTTTTTGCATGCCTGCTTGTTGAGATTGTTCGTTTTAACGTTCGGCCTTGAGTGCGGGCACAATGCAATACACGAGAGGCATTACTCCGCGGCTGGTACCCTCTGGAAGTTGCGGATGTAGATAGAGTACAATACTGTGATCTTGACAAGTTACTGGCAGCAATGAAATTTATCTTTCTTGTATTTTTAAAAATGCTTTAGTATACAATGAGATTAAGAGGAGTGTGTATTTAAAAATGAATTATTTAAAGATTTATACAGTGTTAATTGTATGTGTCTTACCTGACAAGACTGTATCTACTTACAAAATTCAAGGGTATTTCAAACCATGGCAACGTAGACTCCTACCTAGAAAGACGAATAACCGCATTTTCGTAGGACAATTTCTTAGCAGCTAGTGAACAAGCCCTCTTGTTTGCTGATTAATTAGCCGGGATGCTATCGCGCGCCTGCGCGCACTCGACACTTACCGCTTCCTTCTCTTTGTGCTACTCGCGAGATGATATAGCTGGTGTCCGGTCATCACGTAGGCTGGATATTTATAAAGGGATTATAAATTCATTGATAATGGATTGCTTAATAAAGAATTGATTGGAGTAATTTTAGTGGAGGATTTGAGGTGGAAAATGAATACTTGAGATAGTTTTTGTCTCGACTTCTTCATATTGGTTTTGAAATTCTAGAATGGATAATGGTTAAATCAGTAGATTTTAAAATAATGTCAAATCAAATATTTGCAGAATGTTGATTGAAGTAAATCAAATATAAAAGCAATACTTTAATATAAAATCAATAGTTTCTTTTATAATATTGTGTTACCCGCATACTATGTAAAGACTCTTCGCGATTTAAAAATTCGTGCCGTACTGCCAGCGGGCAGTAGAGAGTCTGTTTCGCGCGCGCGCCGCTAGGTGGGGCACCCCCTACCCCGGCCATCACGCCGCAAGAAACGTTACCTTATGTTAATGTAGCCCCGACGCTCGGTCCGCACGGGCAGTCTTTTTCCACCCGAACGTCGTATAATTACAATAATAATAAGAATAATAATAATATAAAATTAATCAATATGTAATTTGTTTATTTATTATTTTTTTACATTTTCGAGGGATTGTAGATCCTATCAGCATTGATATTATTCAGCTTATCTGAAAAAAGATAATATTCGCTACATATATTATAAAAAATATACCTTCAGCTTTAACTCTTAAACGCTCGTAGCGAATATTATCTTTTTTCAGATAAGCTGAATAA
>UELX01005509.1:0-13486 GCA_900480035.1 Eupelmus urozonus | reverse complement strand
CTCTTTCTATTGCGCTCTGTCTCTCTCTCTCTTTCTATTGCGCTCTGTCTCTCTCTCTCTTTCTATTGCGCTCTGTCTCTCTCTCTTTCTATTGCGCTCGGTCTCTCTCTCTCTCTCTCTCTCTCTTTCTCTCTCTCTCTCTCTCTTTCTCTTTATTTCTCACGGTATCTTCCACTCTCTATTATTCACTGTCTATTTTTAACTTTAATAAAAATGTTGATAATATTTGGAAGTAACTCAAGGATCTGGTTATTGCAGAGGTATTAATAGGACAGATTACTTTCTCTGTTCTTCATAGAAAAACTTAATATACAGTTACAAACCTCGTTCATTGATCCCTTAAAACTTTAATGCATATAAACTTCTTAATAACTGAAAATCTTTATGTTTTCTTGAGCCCGTGGTTTTTTATAAGATTTCATTCTCAGATGTTTGAAATATAGTTAATTA
Source organism: Eupelmus urozonus (assembly GCA_900480035.1). Classification (NCBI taxonomy): domain Eukaryota; kingdom Metazoa; phylum Arthropoda; class Insecta; order Hymenoptera; family Eupelmidae; genus Eupelmus; species Eupelmus urozonus. The sequence continues at coordinate 13,036 of UELX01005509.1, read as the reverse complement.
CTTTAATTTCCAGAGTAGAGATTCAGGTCAGTATATGCAAAATTATAGTCTGACTTACTATTATTCCATTCCTTTTCACTATTATAGAATGCCACCCTATTTCACTATTATAGTTTCTTTATAAAATACTAGATTAGCTATAGTTTGTTGATAAATTTTTATATGCTTCAAGTCTAATACTTTTTTTTATCTACTTTAGACTTGTTTTCTTACTGAACATAGCATTTAGACAGGTTAATAAAGAGTATCATGTTATATTTTTATTATTCTTTGATTTTTGTTAGATATTTGAAGCTGCCAAGCCAAGCTTAAGTAAATTGCTCGATTATGTCTTTTCCAGAGCTTGGTATTTAACTGGTTGCATAAAATTGTCATTATTTCGGCAACTAAGTAAGTAGTGACGAAGTTCCTCAAAATTCGATACTCGATCCGTTTCTTATTCCATTCGGTGATTTTGTTTTATATTAGCCTAGGTACCGATTTACAGGTATACATAATCTTTACAGTTCAGAAGCTTGAAAATTTTTCAAATGAAATGGACATCAACGCAAATTATAACATCATCTGGGCTCTATACACAACCATTTTAAACTCAATATTAACAAAACTAAAGTTATTAATTATTAATTAGCTATTACAACTACATTAATAAACTGGCTCAAATGGAAACTACAATCTTGATATCTGTGGTGTTATATTACCAAACTATCCAAAAAGAAGCATAACATAATTAAGCATTCTTTAATTTTGCTGTGCCCAGGTATCTTTCTAGACGTGACTTAGATACTCAAACTTTAACTGTGAAATTTTAAGAAATTCATTTATCGTCAGAGCGTTTTATTCATGGAATCCACCCTCTACAGAGGAAATTTTTAACTTTTATCACTTCCATTTTCCATAGCCTATTCACCCCCATTCAATATTAACTCACTCATTAATCTACCTATTGTTTTAAGAACAAACGGATATACCTTGTTTATAAAATCTATAATCCAAATACTGATGATACGAGCCATTATAATTTTGAACTTTATTTCTGTCATTACAATTCTTATGCATTCTATAATTTCGTACAACATATTTTCCAGTAACAAAACTAATTCAATCTAATTAAATCTAATCTCTCCCTTATACAAGCACACACCCACACCCACAAACACTTGCGTGCATACACACACACATACACCGCCTACAACCGGCCGGCCTATTACCCTCCCCCATCGCACGCTTTTACATTCGGTACCATCGGCATATTCCTATCGTCCCGCGCTCTATAGAACCTGGCGGGGGTGACGCTTATAGAACGAGGTGGCGGCCTATAAGCGGCGACCGTGGCCTGCGAGGCAGTTTAGCGCGCCACGTACGTCTACGACGCACGCAGGGGGGGCTTACACACTAAACCGCTGGACGTGAGCGCGCTACTCGCGCCAGTGGTTGTAAGTCAGGCGAAAAAGAGAAAGAGAGAGAGAGAGAGAGAGAAAGAGAGAGAGCCTCCGGCACTCTACTGCACCGTTGACCGTCGTCGGCGACCGACGTCTCTTGGCAAGGTGACCACAAGCTTCCTTCGAGCAGCGAGCCGAGCTTTTATTCTTCTTTGTGTCCTGCTTGATCGTTTTTTTCTCTCTCCGATCTCTCGCTGTTTTTTTTTTTTCTTTTTGTTCATCTGTAGAGATAATCGTTGTTGTGCGCAGTGTTGAGCCGGCTACGGAGGTGTGATCACGACTCCTGGGGGTGAGTTCCGAGAGTTGCCGGGAGGCTGAGGTTTACCGCGAGTTTGCCGTTTTGTTTAAGGGGGGTTTGGCTTTTGGTTTATTGACACGGCTTTGTGAATTGTGCGAGACGGGAGAAATTATGGACGATGGTTTTGATGAGTTTAGTGATGGTTTAAGTGTGTTAAAGAGGTGGTTGTTTCAAGGGCGGAGAGACGATTGGTCCTCCGTCGGAATGGAGAACGCTTTTGTTTCTCATCTTGCGAGTTTTTGTGTCTGAGATATTTTTGAAGGTTGGCTATTTTTATTAAGATGCTTTGTGGTGTGAAATGAGCTATCGATTTTTGGTTATTTAATGTTTTTTTATGGAATATTAAAATAATGTTTATATAAAAATAAAGATATTTTGATGTATTGAAATTAAATTTTGAAACAACTACCTTTTATTGAAAAAATATACTTAAAAAACTTTCACATTGCGTTATAAGTAATAATTTCTCTTAGTTCGTGCTATATACGAGAATCAATAAAATTACAGCTTTCAATTATTGTAGATACAAGATTTTATCGAATTCTTATGCAAACAGTGTTGCTACAAGACTTTGCATACGTCGTGTTAATAAACATTTGGCTAAAAGAATTATGCTTTTACTTTGATATTTTATTAAAGGGAAGTGCACAAAACAAAAACTTAAATCAATTTATTTAACAAAAATATTAAAATATCCATTGTATCATATATTATTGTCTTTTAAGGAAATACTATTAAAAGTAGTAATGGCCAAGATCGGCAAGGCAACTGTTATTCATTGCCGATATTCGATATGTTTCCACATATCTTAAAATCATTCTAAAATCAAATTGTTATCGACAAACATTACATAGATATTATTGTTTAGTAGTGTAAAAATAAAAAGATTTAAAGTTTTAGTTGTGCAATCTTTCCTAACATTTGGATAAATTATATTAATTTACTTCTGATTCTACACAAATTTAAAATTTTTTCACCTATTTAAAAATTATATAATACACTTTGTTTAATATAAAAAATATAACTTATACTATACACTTTTTTTCACAAATTTTTTTCATAAATGCACTAATTAATTTGGTTATTGACAAGAAAATATTGAAAAACTTTTATGTTATTATTCATTTATTATTAATAACTTTATCATCCATAAAAAGTTCATATCTACACTATTACTTGATAAAGTTTAAGCCTCTTCTAGTCTTTAGAATCGTAAGCTACTTAGACAACTCAGCAGCGATGATCTCAAGGATCTCGCAAGTATAGAAAATAAGGAAAAACTTCCAAACTTATAGTAAATTATAATCCTCTTTGCTTCATTTATGGCATATGCCGATGCTTTACTTTATTATTCTTTTGTTGCCAAATACCTTATTTGTCTCGAAAAATCAATAACAATTCGAAACAACTCTTTTTCTCTCAAGGATCCAAAATATGACAAACCTTTCTCATTTCAAAGGAAGCAATATTTTTTATTCTTCCATAGTGAACCTTACCTTAATGTGGGTCATACTTTTGTTTCATCGATTATATCATTTTTTTGTATCTTAAATCTTATTGATGTTAAGATCTATTAAGATTATCATATTGAACACCTTATAATGTTAAATAATGAATCCTTCCGATTGAATAACCAAATTAATTAGCGCACACACTTAATAATTTATCACGATTTCAAAAAATTAATACATTCTTTACTTCACTTGTAAATAACACAATTATTGTAAGTACCTACAGATAATATATTGTAATAATATGAAATGAAGATGAAAAACATAATTGTTAATATTCATACTTTTGAATTTCGTTTATTACAAACGTTAAGAATTAGTTTTTTGACATTAGTGTTTATTAATCAAATAAATTTATTTCCGAAGCTGAAAATTTACTTGTGTCGTTTCATAGAAATATATTTTTCGAATAACGTAAATAAGTAAGAAAGAATAAACAAACTGCTTTTTATTACTAACAAAAAAATTTCAGTTTTTTAAATCACCAAAATTAATGAGACGTTAAGCATACTAATATTTTAATGATATTAAAAATGATATTAAAAATTAATTATATTAATTTTTTTAAATTCACTCATAATCCAACATGTAGAGTATATAAAATCCAATTATCAATAGCTTCTTCTATTTAAAAATAAAAGAAAACACTATTCATAGTTTCATCCAATTCGATAATCCAATGTGATATTCTCCATAAGATTAGTAGATAGACGAGTAAGTAGATATAACCCGAGTTTGGTCGGCCTCGCGTATACACTTTTGCATGAATTCTTTATTGCAAGTAATTACTTACTTTATTCCTGATAACATCTCGTGAACTTTGACCGTCCGTGTAACTGTTTTATAGTAACCCTTTCGCGCGGATGATAATTGTAGTATATATGGAAAAAATGTATATATTGGGCACGTATACTCATCTTTCTGTGAAGGGGGGTTAAGAAGAACTAATTTATATTTCGTATCTTATTTATTTGGACAAAGTTAGAAAGAACATAGGTACTTTCAATGACACAACAAAAAAATGACACAACACGTCACTTTTAATCACAAAATCAGTTTATTATAATAATAAAATGTTTATTGTATATAATTATTGCTATTTCATTTCATTTTGAATCATACATAACTTAAAAGACTACATATCACACTTTAATACTTTTCGTTTAATTTTATATAAAAAATAAATTGTTTCATCCTTTTGATAATCAAAATATCAGAATCTGACTATTTCAGATTATAAACTTGCTATTCGCTCTCAGCATTCCGATGCAAAAAACCCAATTTTCACCCGAAAAAACGCAAAAAAGCAAACATGCGAATCCTTCTAAAGTTTTGTCGAAAATTGAAAACTCGATGAATCAAAGAAGTATGCACGCCCAAATACTTTCGGAACGCACACATATCCCAAGCTTCTAACTAAAATAAAAATATTAAGAAAAAGAGGCTGGATAGATCGTGATTCATCCATTGCACTCTGCTTCTTCATTTTTTTAATGTACTACACTCCATTTTAGCGAATCTGTGCATGTGCATACTCACTTATAGCACGAATTGAATGAATATGTGGATTATGCGGCAAGAGTAACGATGCAGCTGCGAATTCTTTTTGCGAATACACTAAATTCGATCATTGAAGAGCCACTGCGTGTTGTAAAAATATGCTTTGTTATCGGAGGAAATATTTTGTTTGAAATAAATAAAAGGCAAAGGAAAAAATGTTACGTTTTGTGTTTTGCCTTTTGAAAAATATTGACGTATTCTGAATAAATGTTGTACTTTTTAGAGCAACCAAATGGTTTCGCGAGGTGAATTCATAAAGCTTTTTAAAAAAGTTAATTTTTTATAGGCAAAACTGGAATCAATTCTTATTGTTTCATTGTGATAATAATTATTATAAACGAAATAACAATACTGTATGAAAATATCATATTGCTATTAAGTACATGTCTGAAATGTTTAATGTTTCTTTCCTATAGAATCAATATTGTAAATTTTGTATTTTATTTTACCGATTGTGATATTCATTTTGATTGCTCGAATAATTCATTCAATTCTCAGAATCCTGATTAAACAACAATTTACTTCTATTACGATTACTTTTTTAATCACTAATGAAAATAAATCATGCAACAATTATTCATACAACATTAATGGAAAAGCAAATATTTGTTCAGTACAATCCAGTTTTTTACCACCACTTTGCATTATATATATATATGTATATACTTAAACGCTTTATAATTATAAGCACCGACTGTACCCATCACTATAAATACGACCACAAAAATTTGAAAATTGCTATAATTACGTTTCTTCACCCATCACTCCCGGATCGAAAAAGCAATTAAATCGATTTTTTCCAACGCCAAACGGCCCGACCCGTGGCCAACCAGTCGGCCGGGCGTTCGAAACAGTCCGATGAAATTCGCTTCTGTAAATGTCGTCTCGCGCACAGCCGGTTGTTACGAATATCGGACTAGCTGAACTTTTTCAACAGCTGGCAGGATTCGAGGCACGAATTAGTCCTCTGAGGATGTCGGTGCCCATGACGAACATGAACGGCAACGGCGCAACGATACAGATCAACTCGCGGCCGGACGACATCCGGAACCGGATAATTAAAGGTTCGTTACATATGAAATTTCTTCTTCTTCTTCTTCTTCTTGCACTTTAATTGTTCGATCGTTGTAGGGGTGCGTTTTGTTTGCTGCAGGCAATTTAACCCTTTAACGGTTAAAGGGAGATGAATAATTGATGGGTTGAAAAGGCTGGAACATGCAGCGCTGGTGCTGCATAGTATCATTAATGTTTCATGTATATAAAACATGAGTGAATAATGAATGCACCAGTGAGCTTTTTCAAGTCTAGTTAATAAACAATAATGTTTTAATATTGGATGTGTCTGTGTGTATTTGTGTGAGAGTGTTTTTGTGCGTGTATGTGCGCGCGACTATATGTACGTTGATGTACAGTCAACATGTGTTGTTTACGTGGAATCTGTATTTACAATAATTAATAATACAGATTTTAATTTTTATGAATGACTCGCATCAATAAAGTCGTTATACTTGGAAAGTTATAAAAAATAAAGTAAAAATAAATTCGATGAACTGTTGTAAGTGAATATCGAAGAAAAAAAATCAATGATTAAAAAAAAAATAAGTGAAAAGTTGATTTTTTTTTTTAAGAAAAATCAATAATTTGCCGCAAAAAGAATATAAAAGATCTGTCGAACATCAATTTGAAAAAGTAAATTTCATAAAACGCAAAGAAACTTGGGAAATTGCTATTGCTCGAATGCTGCAGTTTCTCTAAGAAGCTTTACAGTCGTTTAATATTAGCTGCTTTGCGGCATTTTCTCCGAGCCGTCATCAATTTTTGATAATCAATGAGACTTGCACTTCAAAGGTCATGTAAAATTATCTAGACTCGCAAATATATTTACATTTGAAAAATATACTTCGATTACTAAAAAATGAAACAATAGGATTGGTTTGAAAATCTAAAATATTGCTGAAGCAAGTTTGCTTTAGCCTCTACATGAAATTGATTTTCCATTTTTATTTGCATTATTACTGCAAGTCATTGACAAGAAAAAAATTTTCTATTTCAAAAAAAAAGGTCTTTTTATTATTCTACTGTGGAAAAACTCAAGGGCATTAAATTAAAAAATTTGCTGAAATTTTCAGCTTCTGTTGATATTGATTTGAAATTATGTATACAAAAATGTTCTAGTAGGTACAGCTATTTGCTACCTACGTATCGAAATGAAAAATTAAATAAGCTCTAATTAGGACCTATCTTGGTGGCCTTATTATTAATACAATTATGACAGTTATTAGGCTGTTATTAATATTCAAAGATAAGGCTTAACTAATTAAATTTCTCGGGCTAGATTAAAAATAAATATATAATAACCCCGTGAAAATTTAGAAATAAATCACTATAAATAATTATAATTTTTATGGTAATGTTTTAATTTATTTAGTGGCACATATAAACAAAATTCACTTTGTTTTTGTTCCAAACGTTGATATAATTCTAGCAAAAAAATGTAAAATAATTATTCTATTTCTTAAGACTCTATACCACCGTCAATAGAAAACAATTTTTAATTCACCAATTTCTCAATATACCAACGCGCAACACGTGGCATTACCAAGAAAAAAAAGCACAACAGCACGTCGATAAAGTACTGATACACGCATATTTTCCGCTTATTTTTTACTTCCCCACAAAAAATTAAGCAGAACCCATCCCTATTTAAAACCATTTATCAAAAAGCCGTAAAAATCCAACAGCCCGATTTCCAAGAACACCACAAACCACCCCCACATCAAAACACCAATCGCAAAATCTCCCAGATCCCACCCCTAAAATAAATCCATGCCGCCCAAAAAAGCAGCAACTTGCGCTCCTAGCCTTTGAAAATCGCGCGTATCGATTAACCCGACAGAGAAAAAAAAAAGCTTCGCATTCGCTCGTACATACACACACATAACCCAGAGAGCGATCGAAGCGCGCGTCCGGGCCGCTCGCCCCTGCGCATATACCTACCTAATCGGTGAATTATTTATCAACAGGCGCGAGCAAACTTTTAGAGGTGGGGGTAAGGTCGACGTGCGTGACGCATATATACCCGTCGGGCTGACCATACTTCCGGACGTCGCTGTCCCGGTCGGCATCGATCGGATGCCGGCTGTAGTTATTGCGCGGCTGCTTTGTCTTTTTTTAGATGCAGCGCGTTTATGCGAGGGCCCGTTTAGCGCATGCCGCTGGTTATATGCACTTTTGCTTTCGCCGCTCGCGTGCGCCTGGAGGTGATGAATTAGTCATTGGGAGGGAGGAAAGGTCGGTGGGGGTGGATGGTTTTGCTTTTGGTGAGGACTGGGGTGGGAGGGTTTGGCGGTGTGGTTTAGGTTATGTAGGGGCGAGTGGAATAATTGTTGTGAGTGGGTGAGCGAATGAAATTAATTGAATGTTAGTTGTTTTTTAGCGTAATGTATCGGTTTCCATGAAATGTTTTACAGTTTATAAGAACGGGTGTAACAAAACACCGTTTTCTATAGATTCAAACTGATGCCCTTGAAACTATGATATTTTTGCAAAATATCGTATTGATTATACTTATTGAATTCTTTAATGTTTCTTCTGTATTGACACTGATAAATTTTTATCAAGATCTTTTATAATCTAAATCTGCATTAATTTATCTAATAATCTGAACTTCTCAAATTGAGAAAGATTATTCATTAAAATTTTCAATTACATAAAAATAAAACAATAATTCTTTTTGTTCATAATTTAAAAATTACTTTAAAATAAAAACCTCTATGTAGATTTATATGGTCTGCAGTAAATTTCCTAACTATAAAATATTTAATTGAAATTAATTTACTCTCCTAAAGAGCTATCAGTAACTTAATGTCATAAAATAATTACAAAAATGCACGTGCCTTAAAACAATACAAACAAATGGGACAAAATTTTGAATAATTGATGTTAAAATTTTATTCGCATGAGAATTCACATTATTATTACAAACGAAGAAGTTTTTAGACTGCATAAAATGATTAATGTACCAGGCAAAAAATATATTTGTGGAATAAAGCTGGAATCAGCTCTTTCTACGGAAGGCTACTCGAAAATGTAGGATTGCGTTAAAAATGGAACGAGCTTTGAGTCTTCAGCTTCGAACGGCTAAGCGGTTATCAATTTTTCAATCTATTAATATTTATTGCGCTCTACAAAGAGACAGTAGTAAAGGTATCATTAAATGACTGATAATTTCATTTTACATTTAAACAAAAGCAATTACTTTTCCTTGAAAATACCATCTTTATTACTTATACTTTACTATCTATTCCATCATTTCTATTCCATTAAAAGAAAAAAAGAATTTCTTTTCCAATAAAAAATAAATCTTAAAACTAATTTAAAAGTTTAATATTTATTTAAACATATTCGTCATTCTTCAAACTGAATCTTTTTCCAAAAATCATCACACCTCATTCAACAAAAATATTGCAAAACCCACCTCCACACCCTCACCCACAACCACCAAACCCTAAAAAACCAAAACCTCCCTTCAAACAAACCACCCCCGCTCGACATTTTTCTCAGCCAGCCTCGGAACGTTGAACCTGCGTCGGCCGATCGAGAGGCGCGAGCTAAGCCTTTGACTCGCCGAATGAAAACTGATCGATCCGCTCGTATTACCAGCGCGCTCGCCACCCCCGCTCTGTGTTTTACAAGCGTATAATGGAGCCCGGCTATATACGTGCGCGCGCCGCGAGGCGAAAAAAATATGGCCGAGCAAACAATTATCGGCGTCACGAGCGGCGCTTAATTAGCGTAACGACGTCGGCGATTGTTTGGTCGTTATGTAATATCGGCCATTGTGCGCACCTGTATGGTTTTACTTGGCTCTATTTTTGAGAGGGCCGTATTTGTTAAGGGGTGGAGTCGATTACCGGCAATTCGGGTGGTCTGATTTTGGTGAGTTGCGGATTCGTGGATGAGTTTAGAAAAGTTGGAGGGTTTTTTTGGTTGGAGAGAAAGTTGAGTAGTTCCTGACTAGAGCACAAGTGAATTTCTTGTGAACATTGATTTGTTATTAGCAGTTAGTTATTTAAAGAGCCCTAATTGAAGTGTAATTAAAATGTTCTTAATTGTTGGTTTATTGTTGGGCCTGAATAATATTTTTTTTTTCTTGAAAATTTAATAGTAAATTGACAGTGTACATACTTCTTTTCAATACTTTAAAAAAAATAGGCAGATTAAAAAATTGTATTCATTACGCAAAAATGAATTTTTTTTGTAAACATTTGATTCACGTATGATATATGAAAGCAAATAGCTTACTGAAAGAGACCATTGTTTTAAACATTTTCAAATCCAATAAAACTGCAGAATGAAACCTATATAAAAAATATTTAAAATTTCATTTCAATATTCCAACCAAAATGTCAATATTCACTGAAAATCCAGATTTGCATTAACAGAAAAATGTCGTCATAAAGATTATGTACAAAGAAAAAAAATAAGTTAAAAAAGCATTTAATATAGAAAAGATTTTATACCTGGCAGAGAGCACTTGTGAAGTAAAAAGCATCAAGTAGACACGCTGGTTTTGTTTTAAAATAAAATACAAGCATAAGGGAAAAACGTCGAGCAAAACTTTAAAATTATATTGTAAGCATGTTAGCAAAGTTTTTTACATCGACCGACGCTAAAACAAAGTCAAAAGCATTATCAAATGCTAGAACTTAAATTCATAAGCAAATTTTTTTAAAGTTTTGTTACATCATAAATTATAATTATTAACTTGTAACATATAGATTTAAAATTTGGTAATAAAATCCAAATTTTGAACTAAAAAACATAATAAATATTAAATATTTTGATAAAATAGAATATCAATAAAATATAAAATATAAATGTAATGGAGTTTTGATACACTGTAAAAAATTTTGTGTTTTGTGTAGTAAGATCAAAAACTACACAAATAATGTGTACAACATGCAACACATATACTCTGTGTATTAAAAATGAAATATATATTATTTTGTGTATATTACACAAAAAAATGTGTAGTTGGGTGCCGTTTTTAACACCCAAAGTGTGTTAAAAACGGCCCCGGACTTTTAACAATATAGCCTATACTTCGTTAATATTCCCCTTGATTAGTGCTGCACTAGCGCCAAAGTCAATGTTAATTTCTCATAAGGTGATGAATGTTCCAACTTTTATGTTTATATTCGATGAATTGCGGAAATAAGTAACTCCATGATATTTATAATATTTTAAATCATAAATGAAAACTATAAATTTAGTATAATCGATAAGAACATTTTTTTATGTCAAGTGCACGTAGCAGAATATTGTACAATAATTTTAGTAGTATAGCAAAATTATTTGCACATAAAAAATGTACAAAATATACATTATTGTTAAAGTAAAATATAACAATAAAAATTAAAAACTACCTATATTCTCATAAATTAAAATTTTTTTATAATTAGTTTCTTAGAAGCAGTACCTATTGCTTTTGACAAAATACAATATGGGACTTCCATAAAACAAATAAAGTGTACTGTCCTTTTATCGTAGTTTAATTTATGAATAAAGGTTACTATTTTTAAAATACTATTTTAGTATGGGCCTTACAATAAAAAAATAGTTTATTTCGATACTAGTATGAGAAAGTTATTATAAGCCTGCGTAAACGTATATGTGCCCGAACGAAGCGAGGGTACAAAAAAGGCCACGCGAGTTTGAAATACCTTCTTGCTCATGTATCGAACCGTATTTTTTTATATAGCGTTCAAAAAAACAAGATTTAGCATACGCTTTTTGCGAGTTTGCGCATAGAATATCAAAAAATAAAAAGTAAAATCACGACTGAGTAAGTTGAGTTTTATCAACATTTCGAATGCAATTATAAATGTTGCTTAAATAAGAAAAAACAATTAAAAAAAGAAACTTTGTAAAATAATTATTTTTCCAACCTGTGAAAACAGTAAAAGAATGTTTTAATAGATCGAATAATAATAATGGTATGTTGGCAGTATTGATACATTTCAAGTTTAATGAAATTATTCAAAAGTGTTCTTGAATATAGATAAAGTTTAATTATTAATTAAGTCTAAAATTATGTTCAAATTTAAGATTTTCACATCTTATGAATAAGCTGCAGAGTTTGGAATTCTTATCTTAAACTTGTAAACTTTTAATGATATAAAAATTACCCAGTAATGTACTGATATTTTAATGTTGAATGTGAATTTTAAACTACTGCATTTTTTGAACTACTTATTTCTTTATACTCTTTAAATTACTAACATTTTCTATTATGAATTATTATCTTAAATATATAATCAGAAGCTTCAATTTTATTTCATTAATAATTACAGTACAAGGATTACAGTAAAAGATTATTATTCATCCTTTTTTGTTATTTATTATAAGTTCGCAGAAAAGGCAGATTTTTTAATACGGCTTACTGATAGTAAAAACAAAAAATTTTTTTAAATTTAATATTTATTCACGAATAATAACTATACTCTTCTAGAAATTATTTATTTATATAATCTTTTTATACATAAATTAGGTATTTATAGTATTTGATTTAACTTTATTTCTGTTGTCTATATAAAGACTTTTCTCATTAAGTAAATTCTTAAAAGTTAGTTCCAAGTACTTTTTGCGATTACATGCACGTTACCATAAAAAATCAAATAGTTTACCTTAACGCGGAAGAAGGACAAGTGTATTTTGCTGTTTGTCCACGTATTTCAATGAAATATTAACTAATGCATTATATAAGAATATTAACTTATTTCATCGAGGAAAAATTTTTTTTTCTGTTTTGGCTTATTTAATAACGTTGATACAATTACGTTTTTACATTAATTGGTCTGATATATTGATTAAGAAACTGTACAATTAACTTCAAAAGTTAGATGTTCTTTTTAATTAACGTCATTAGCTTAATGAGATAACTTTACATATAGTACCACACTATCGTTATATGTACCATCTAGTTCAGTCTTACAACTGCGATATTGTAAAAACAGTTTTTAACCCTTTCGTTCCGGAATTATTTTCAAAAATTCCCATAGTTATTTTTAGGTTGCGATTTATTTTATTGCAAAAACTTTTCAGTAACATAAAAAACTGTTTTCTGGACGCTACAAAACACAAGTATACCGCATAATTTATTTTTTATTTATGGCTTGCATAGGAATTTCAGAAATACGCAATATTATTTCGGTTGCCATATG